>VXAC01000089.1:278178-378402 GCA_013399225.1 Rhipidura dahli
CCAAAAAAAAAAAAAAAAAGAGAAGAGGCAAAATGAGAGATTACAGGTCTTTGCCAGGATGAAGGCTGGGATGAAGAGCATTTGTGTGCTTTGTTACTAGCGTGTTTGTGAGCACTACAGATTTCATACACCAGTAGAAGAGGACAGAAAACAGTTGTTCCAATTCTGTGCCGATAAAATATTTTTCACACAGTATCTGTCAAGCTTGTAGCAATGCAAGCAATAAAAAAAGCAAAAAAGAGACTTAATGCTACCTTGTTTACCCTGGATCTAACAAACCTCTTTTTTTTTTTTCTTTCTTTAAATGCAGGGAGTTACTCTCTAACCATGAGTGTAAGAAACAAATAATACCACAGCTATCCTCCTGACCTTGTGCTTGCAAGGGATGTTGGAATGAGCTTCAGCATCTCACCTTGCTCACAGTCACTAGTGGGCAGGTGCTTGCCAGGGAAGGCAACTGGCAAAACCCCAGCTATTATTGGTACAAATAGCCCAGGATCTCTGCTTTTCTGCTTTTCCTCTTCCTCCTTGTTAAATAAAACAAGCTTAATTATTCATCTCACCTTCTGTGTTGGCAAGTCAAAAGTAACTCCCCTAAACCCCAGAAAGCCCCACTATCACAAAACCAGTGTGCAGGGACCATGGCACCAGCAGAACCAGTGGCCACAGCTGCAAGCCAGTCTGGTGAGGCATTCATGGGACTGGAAAGAAAGAGAGGTGAGGAGCAGGTTTGGCTTGCCATGAATACTGAGTAACAATACATATAAGCGTGCGAAGTGGGCAGCAGGGAGCTGTGCAACACTCACAAACAACTGTGACAAACCATTTTGCTGGGGTAATTTGATCCAGCGCAGTCAATGGAGCATGGCAGGATTATTAGGACCATTATTTATCACATGTACTACAGATTTTTTTTTTTTTTTTTTGTGGTTGGAGCTCCTAGTGCTGTGCTAAACAAGGGAGGAACTGGTACTTTCTGTGATGAGTGGCTGGAAATTCAATGAAAAGCTGCTCCTGCATTCTGCCCAAGTGGCATGGCATGGTAGCTATACCTGGTATTTCTATATATTATGGGTATCTTTGCCTGGCCATACCTGTAAGATTCTCCACAGAGCTGACTTTGTGAGTTTATGCACAGGTGCCTGTGTGTGAGCACGAGCAGCACTGGATGCACACACCCTCAGTGTTGCTGGCAGAAGGATGCCAGGTGCTACTCCCCCAGCTTCCATGTAGATTATCAAAACTGAGATGACTGGTCCTTCCCATCCGTGGCACATCACGTAAGCTCAGCATCAGGCCAGGCTGCTGCAGGAGTGGGACAAAGGGCTGATGCTACAGCCCGGTTTCCATGGCAACAGAGGAGGGGTAGTGAGACCAGAAATGTTGCAAACACCCCTTCTTCTCGCTGCAGCCCAGCGTACTGTATTGCAAAAGCCAGTGCTGTTCTGAGGAGGGGGGGAGAGGGGGCAGGAAGAGTCCAAATGTCTTTACCTTTCAGGTTGCAGAGTTTCCAAAATAAAAAGAAATGGCAATTTTTCTTCTCCATGTAGTTGCAGGGGGAAAGGAAAGCCGCCACGCAGGCCTCGTTTGCTGCGTGTAAAATGCGTGTGTTCTTTAAAAGGCAGTGGTTGGCTGCTTTTCCGGACATGATGTGGTTGAAGCTGTCATCGTAATGGAAATTCATTGCTGTAGCTATGGTAAATCGAGTTTTCTGCCTGTGCTGAATGCATTAGTCTAATGAGATGTTTGCAGCTGGAGAGCTGAGCTGCTGGAGACTTACACTGTGCTAAAAGACAGGGAGAAGATGGCTTTTGCTGGGTCCTTGTGACTGTGCTGAAAGTCCTCTGCTCTTTGGGTCCCAATGCCCGGGCTCTCTAAAGACTCTGCTCAGTGTCTTAGCCTAAGCAATAGGTAAGGGGGAAAGCATGCTTCTTCTTCTTCTTCTTCTTCTTCTTCTTCTTCTTCTTCATCTTCCTCATCTTCCTCTTCTCTGCCTGGTGTTTATCGCTCAGCCTTGTCAGAGCAGGTCTTGTTCTGCTTGCCTCTATGTGGTAACTTTGCAGCTCCTCAGTCGGAGACTCTCTTCCCCAAAGCACATCCTTCCCGAGCCCTGGGAGCAGTTCCTGTGGGGAGAGGGGCAGAGATGAGCCGCTGCTGCCGGCGTGTGCTGCGCGGCACTGGGAGCGTGCCTCTGTGCCTGCGTGGGGGTGTGTGTGAGTTAGTGAGGACTTCTGCCTACAGAGCACTCTGCATGCAGCCTGGCTTCAGGCTTTTCCTAACCTGAACCCAACTGGTCTTTTTTTTTTGCTGCCAAGGTAAATGTCTCTTCCATTTCAAAAGAAACTTATATTGCAATTTATGCAGCAGACAGTACATATGTCACATGTTCTGGGGTTTTTGTACAGTTCATAGAGCAATGAGTTTAATTACAATCTCCTCTTATCTTCAAAGCAGATGTTAAGCTGAATTTTTATGCCTAACTGAAAACTGAAGGGAGCAACACTGTTTGCAGGCTGGGTTTTTCCTTCGAAACCAACAGGCTTCCAGCTTCTGAGAGATACTGAGGAGCACACGTGAGCAGAGTTGTTTGTGTTTGTCTTTTCAGGTGTTTTAAAGCTAACTTTGAGGGAGGTCGGAGCACGGGGCTGCAATGCCTGCGGGCACCAGGCAAGCCCTGCTGGTCCCTCCCTAGCCCTGCAGCCCCCGCTGCCGCCCCAGCCCGCACCCGCCGTTTGCTGAGAGAGGCTGAAGCCCGGCGTGGTTCAGTGAGTAATTCCACCTTTCCATCGCTGCCGAATGGCTGTGGGGGCTGGTTTCTTTGCCCGGGGCTCATCTGACGGCAGCGGTCTGGCAGAAAGATGTTGCTTTGGGGTTTGATGCATGCGGGGCTTGTGGCAGGAATAAAGTTAACCCGGTGAGCTGCAGAAGGAAAGTTGCTCGAATGCTCTGCTTGGAGGGGGATTGCTATTTAATCCTGGGTTTATTTCAAAGAGGCTTCTCAAGACGTTTTTCTCAAGGACAGACCAAGGGCTTTTCAAACTGAATAAAAGCACAGTGGGAGAAGTGAAGCAAAGAAAGGGATGTTGTTATTTGTGGGAATGGGGCTTGAGTCTAAAGAGTGTCTTTGTGCTACAGGAGTGCTTAGAGCATCCTGCACCCCACCGTGCTGCCCGTCCCCGGCGCAGCTCAGCACACCAGGTTCAGTGAGCCGCTGGTGTAAATCAGGGTAACTTCCCTGGCTCCATCCTCATCTGACACCAGCCGAGGACAGGGCTTGGAGATCTGCAAGTTCATGTTTTGTAATTTTATTTAGATGAAGTGCCCCCCAGTCCTCTCCGGCTGCAGGTGACTTTGTATTTTAATTCAGGTGTCACACTGATTTTCCCGATCAGGCAGAGCTCCTCTGCCCCATCATAAAAGTTAGTTAGCTGATGCACCTGTTCTTTAGATTAGGAAGACTGCCCGGGGCACAAGTTTTTTCAGTGATTGAGTGTGAAAGAGGGACCGGAAAAAAAAAAAAATCTACCAACAGGAAAAGTACATGTGCTGAATTAATTCAGAAACACTGCAGAAGGTAAACCTTGAGAAACGCTTTGTTGGTGAGCACAGTAACTCTGATGTTTCTGTTATTTTGTCTATTGGAAATGTTTAAGTCGAGTACTTCCTTAAGTTGAAAAGGGTGGGTAGAAAGTGGCAATTTTCTTTCTTGGCCATTCAGTGACTTGCTATGAGGTTAATCACCTGCAGGGTTAAAACGTGACTGCAGACGTGCTTGACGGTGGCGATGAGACCTAGAAAGAAGAAATTGCAAAATAGGATGCTTTCCCCTCAGCCATTCCCTTAGTTCCATGCATGATACAAAGATTTGGAGTTTTGTTAAACACTAAAAATATTTTTTAAAGAAAAACATGATATAGTACCTGATCATGGTACCAGAGGTTCAGGAGCTTGAGCTGTCTCCCCAGTGTCTTTCCCTCCCTCAGTGTTAGGCAATACTAAAGAAAAGGAAAAAGACAAGAGAGGTCAGGTTGTGGGGTGTGGGGCAGTTCACAGCCCGGTAAGAGGAGACAGGCAAGCCCTGCCAGCTGGGGAGGCACCTGGGCAAGATGGGATGTCTGCTGGGACACGGGCTGGCCTCGCTGGGGATGCATCCATCCTCCTCGTCCCTGGCCATGCTGGGACCTGGCAGCACCCTTGGGTTCCCCCAGCACCCAGCTCTGGTGGGAGCCAGCTCAAACCCAATAGCAGAATACGGGATGATTCACTAATTTGAGCTGAATCATAGAAGCTGGACTTCAGTGATCCTTGTGGGTCCCTTCAGACTTAGGATATTCCATGATTCTGTGATTCTCATTGCCCAGTATCACCACTTCTCAGGGGGCTCTGCCCAGAGGTACTCAAGGGCTCCTTTCCTGCAGTGAACTGAGCTCACATCACTAAGGCTACCCCATATTCCTGGCACTACTTTGGAAACACCCAGGGTACTTTCAGCTGGAGACCAAGGCGTGCTCTCCTCCTGCAAAAGGCAGGGAATCCACACACACCTGGCAAGTGAATATGAGGGGTAAAAGCACATTTGGGGTGAGGAAGACTTTCAGGAAATAGTTGATGAGAGCAAGGCAGCAATGATGGAAATGAAAATGGAAAGAAATGAAATATTTATATTTGGTAACTCTGAAGTCAGCAAAGCCCTGTTTTCTTCAAGGGATTTTAGTTCATAAAACAGGGGGAATTTAGTTTATATAGTTTCATAAACTATACTCAATGCCCACATGATGTCTTTTAAGAAAAAGTAACAATGAGAAAAAATACCCCAATACCCTAAAATCCTACCCTACTTCTTTCTCTATGGCTTTAAAATGGTGCAAAGGAGGAGTAAGCTTTATTTATATAAAACACTCCCAGCTGAGTTCTCCAGCTGGCCATTAAGAGCAGCTACGATGCTTAACAGGTGATGGCTCTCCACAGTGAGAATGAACAATAATTGGTTTACTTATGCAACGAAAAATATTCCAGGCTCACCTTGGAGGGAGAAATTAATTACATGTATTAATTCTGTCATAACAAGTTGCCTCACGAGGAACTGGCTTCCTGTACAAAGGAAGCAAAATTTTCTCTTTATTTTGCTGTATATTAGAAAAGAAACTTGATTCAAAATTGTGTGTCAGGAGATTACACACTGCTCTGCTGAACAGAATCATGATATATTGGTTCACTAAAGGTACTGGCTAATTTGCTACGGGCTAATAAAATTGAAAAGAATTTTTAATCTAAGTTAGCATCTTTTCAGTGAGTTTTTCTGTTGATGAGAATGAAGGAATTCACAAAAGAAAAGGTGATGTGCAGTGAAGGTGGAGTTAAAATTTATTAATTAAAGATCAAAACTTCTGATGTTATTTTTTAATAAAGCCTTATTAAAGATGATGAACCTGTAAGCCATTCATTAAGATTGACTGTTCCCTTTAGGAAATAGTGGAAATTTGGCTTGAATAAAGGATTGCCCAGAGAGAGTCTGGATGTGTAATTATATTCCACTGAAGGATGAATAATTCCTCCTGAACTGAACCATTTGCTATAGCCCTGCAGTTTATACCGACCTCATCTTTAAGGGTGAGGGTTCTCATCGTGCAGAAGAAACAGTGCTATAAATGCCGTTTCCTTTCCCCCTGTAAAAGTTTGTTATCCTTTGGGTGTGAAATGCAAAGGATGGAGTTTCCTTTCCAACATCAGTTGGCTGTGCAGCCAGGAATATTAGGAATATGCCTCTGGTTTCCTGCTCCTCTTCCCTGGCATGTGCACGGATGCCTGGTGTGCTCGGCATGCGAAATGTCAGGCTGACAAAAGTTTTTGCAGGGCCAGCTGTTGCTCTCGTTGCTTCAAGTATTTTTATACAGGGGGCTCCCAGGAGCATTCGCTGGCATTTTCTTTATTCACCACAGGTGGGGCTGAAAGGGAGCGTTCAGAGCTGTGCCCTAAAGTGCTCTGAGTGCTTTGGGTACCCCACTCCTCACAGAGGGTCTGCTCCCACCTGCCCCCCACACACCCTGGGTGACCACACAGCTCAGCTGGAGCAGGAGGGAAGGGGGCTGCACCTGGCACAGGGAGGGGGAGGCCCAAGGGCTCACTCCTCTGATAACCCTGCCCTAGCACACAGGCACTGCCCACCTTCCTGCCACCTTCCTGCCACCACGCTGCAGCTCTGAGCTCCTGGCTCGGGAGATGGGCAGCTGGCTAAGGCCACCTGCAGCTCTATCCCAAATACATGCTGGCAGAGACATACTCTCCTCTACAGCTGGAACTGGTGCTGCACCTGAAGCAGTGCCTGGTCCTGTACACGGCTCCCACCTCAGCACAGGGGGCTGGGGAGTAGCAGCAGCTCAGCTGCTGGGCTGCTGCTGGCACCTGGGCAATCCTTGCTTTCCCAGGGAGAACTACAGAGATTAATCCCACGGCCTGTGCAGAGATAGGTGATTCCTTGTGGCATCCCCTGTGATCTCAAGTAATTTGTAGCAAATAAGCTGTGTTTCTCTGTGACACTCCTCAGACAGGAGCAGCATGTGTGCACACGTTGCCTTTTGCTGAGGCATGGGTCTCTGAGAGCTGCCCTGCCCCTCTGTTATGTAGATAACTTTTCATGATGCTTGTCTCCATCTCTCCACACTTCCACTTGTGTGTCAGTGGTGTGAGGGAGATACCACAGGATGTATTGTATTGGTTGGGAGGTGCAGGGAAGGTATGAGAGCTTTCTTCTTTCAGCCCATCTTCCTGCAGGTGTCACACACTTGAGGTTTTAATAAAAACACATAAACCACCATGTCCCCAAAATGCAGGATAAGTCCTTGTTGACCTGAAAGCCTGTAAGCAGCATTGGCCCCCAATGATTTCTTCCTGTCTGCCTTCCAGGAAAGACACCACAGACAGGTAGGTTTTTAACCCAAGCCCTTGTCTTGCACCACAGGCAGATTTATTGAGAATTATGGTAGCTGTCATCCTGAGAGGCTGCAGTGAGTGTTTAGGCACTCTATAAACTCACAGTCAGAGGGAATGAGTCACTCAAACACTCAGTCTATCAAGGCATGAGAGAGGAAAGGTGGGAATGAGGGATCACCACTGCTCTTGTTTGCTGTGTGTCCTGTTGTCACCTCCTGTCCCCTTGCCAAAGCCATCTCTTGGGTACCTGCTGCTACCCAGCCCCACAGAGCAGCCTGAATTTGGGGCAGAATGGGCAGACCTGAGCCATGAGACCAGCACTGCACCTCGCAAGTGGCCCTGGATGCTCTCCTGGGGAGGCAGCAAGGGGGCACAAGCTGCTTTCTGGTGGAACCTCTGTTTTACAGAATTGGTGTGTAAAACGATCTGATTTCCAAAGCGCACATCAAAGGTTTGCAGCCATTGAGACCTGTGGGCACTCAGGGGAGAGAAACATGACTGGAGGCAGGAGCAAAGATCTGGGAGGGGTCTTCAAACCTGGCCAGAGATGGTACTCAGAAGAGATTTTGAAAGGAGAGCCAGGCACTGAACAGAGAAAAAGAGAACTCTGGGGTTTTAGCTAAGGACAAATCCAAAGGGCAACATTACAAGTAGGGGTTCCATATTAAAGAACCTGAGAGATTGTGAGGTTTTCCTTTGTCTCCACTACCATTTTTGTTTGGGGCTGAGCTGCCACTGTGCCTGGCTCTGGCTCTGCAGGGAAATGCCTACACACCCTCGATGCTGTGCTTCAAAGCTTGGACAGATGCAGCAGCCTGGAGCCGACACATGGATTCTGGGAAAACTTCAGGGGTCTGTTGGTGTCTCCCATGAAAAACCCCAGAGCATCAACAGGTTCACAGCCCAGCAGGTGCTGTGGAGTCTAATGGTAGATAAGGCCCTTGAATATATGCATCTGCATATTTCCATTAGCTTGTGTGTGCATGGGAACTATCCTACTGCACTGTGCAATAGAGAATCTTTCCTTGTTCTCCATCTGAAAGAATAAAGGGAATCAGTGTTACTTCATTTATTACCCCTAGGAAGAAACATCTTGTGGAGGACACATCCATTTGGCATGGTATCTTAGAAATCATGCACAGGGAACTGAAGGAGGACTTCAGTAATACCCTATCTGTTGCATTTTTAAGATATGTTTCCCATAGAAGATGTCTGTTTTCTGCCTCAGAAAAGCGCAGGCCTGGTGAGGGCTCTTGTTTTGCAAATGCCCATTGAAGATTCTCAATAAAGCATCTGTGAGAAGAAAGGGTGCAAAAAGTCTCACTTCTCTGCCACACTGGGTGCTACTAAAGGAAGGGCTCACGTTTAGGTGCTGGGAAAAAGGGAGTTCTAGTGAGTGGCCCATCTTTTCAAGGTGAGAATGTTCCTTTCCTGCAGCTTGTGCAGTGGCCAAGGAGGTGGTGAGTGAGTGAGCAAGTGAGCAGGGATGGTGCTTGGCTCTCCTCTGTCCCTGAGGGACAGAAGGGACTCCAGTGCCACTGTCAGGCAACAGCAATGCAACAAACAGTGCTTCAGTGCAGATGTGTAGTAAAGACACTCATGGAGTAAAAACAACTAGAAGAGGACATGTCTTTGAGAAACAGTTTATGATCATTATTTATGTGTATGTGGAGACTCAGTACCCTGTTGCCTTAAAAAAAGTGTTTATAGCATTTATCTCCCGATTTAATCTGGCAGCCTCCATCTATTTCCCTGTAAACGATGAATGAGATGTGCCTAGTAACTATCTCTTATGGCTCAGTAAATACTTGAATTTATTTGCATGTTAAGTTGGCCCCGTTTCTATCACGCTCGCTAAATGCAGCACCACGAACTGCTACACAGAGCAGGCTCACGGGCCATTAATGTGCCCAGGATTTATGTGAATGACTCCCTTTAACATTAATGGAAGTTATCAGCACAAATCGCCTTCCAGTGGGGGAACAGACCATGCTGTATGTAAATACATATTACTCACTGCTGTTTAGTTATTCAAGAGGATGCTTAGCAATCCAAAACACCACTCTGGGGCTGATATATGAGCAGTTTTCCTTAAAACACGGGAGGAGAGGGTGCTGCTTGCTGTGGAGGTTGTTGTGTCACCTCGGAGATGGCACACATTCAGAGGTGGTTGCAGTCCCTCAGGCTTCTGTGGGATACAGGAGGAAGGTTTTTCAGGGTTAAGTCCTGGCTGAACTGGTGTTTCACACAGGAGTGAGGGCAGTTCTGCTGGGTGGGATGCAAGAGCAAGGAGAAGATGGGTTCCTCTGTCTCTGTTAAGCTCCCAGTGTGGCTGGGAGTGTTCCCTGTTTCCCAGCTAAAGGCTCTGCTGTGTGCCCCAACGCTGCTGCCTTTCAGGAGGGGCTGCAGTGACCCTTCTGGTTTTGTCAGCCTTGGCTCTCCCACCTTCACTCACTCACCTGGGAAGTCCCATTCGTGTAGGTCAGTGAGCAGCATGGCTGGGCTCTACCCATGTGTGTAGTGCAGTGTGTCTCCCTGCTTCCCACAGAAATGGATGTCTCCCTGCACGCTGGGAGCTCTGCTGCCTGGAGACCCCAGGGCTGCTGACTTGTCCTGCCTCACTGTGGAGGCTGCAGGCATGGGCAGGGAAAAAATTTATTGTTGTTCTCCCTCTGCATGGTTTTTTTCAGCCTTTTCCATATGAGAGAAAGTCAGCAGTGTGCCTGGGGGCTGCAAGTCCTGCTGCGCCCTCAGCTCGGCTCAAGAACCTTTGGACACATGTCGTGCTCTTCATGGGATTGCTGTGGTTGGATCTTAAGCCTGTGCAAATATCCTTCCCTCTCAGAACATGGGTTTCTTGGGTGGTGCTAAAAAACATTAAAACATAGCTCTTCTCTTTGTCACAGCTGCCTAGATGAAGGTAAATTTGCTCTGGAACAAAAAAAAAAAAAAAAAAAAAAGNTCTGGAACCAAAAAAAAAAAAAAAAAAAAAAAGTGATTAGGCTAATGAGACTGGCCAGGGTGTTGCTATTTCAGCCTGCTTCCTGACCCTGCAGAACCACAGGTGTGTGCTTTCTACAGCTGCTCTTGTGAGCTTGGGTGTGTCAGGGCACCCTGCAGCAGACCCAAAAATGTGCTGGTGGCCTGTGCCAGTCCTCTAGGATGGTGAGTTTGGGATGGAGCTGCGTGGTATGGGGAGAGACACCCGGGAGAAATCTGCAACTTCAGGGGTATTTTTCTTAACACAATTATTAGAGATGGTGAAATTCCTTCAATCTCAGTTGTTTCAGAATTTATATTAAATTTACCTGCCATGGTTTTTGCCTATGATTTCTAATTAAATGAGATTATTAAACTGGGAGACAATACTGCAAAAATTATGACTGGTTATTTTTTTCTTTATGCATTATTTTTACACACTTAGCAGTGGCAGCCTCTGCCGCCAGCAGGGACCGATGCTGAGATGGCAAAGAAACTCAAGGATCTGTCTTTGCCAGAAAGAAAGATCTGCTCAGGCCAGCGACCACTAACCTCGTGCCAGGGCTTGTGTCTCTCTGTGAACTTAGAACATGTAGAGCAAGAGGGCCTGTCCAGGGAAGGGCTGATGTTTAGTGGTGCACTTGGCAGCGCTGGGTTAGCAGTTGGACTCAATGACCTCTGAGGTCTTTCCCAACCTAAATGTTTCTATGATTCTGTGCTTAAATGTTTCTATTCTATTTATTTACCTGGGTAGGCAGTAGGCTGCCATGTGACCAGGAGAAAATGAAGGGAGGTCAGGGTATGTGATGTGGATGGAGGTAGGCACATGGGAACATCCTCCTCTGTGAAATGGGGAGAGCAGGACTGATTGAGACTTCTGGTGGGTGATTTATTCTAATTAATTTGGAAGCTGGTGTATTCTCTCAAACTCATTAATACCTAGCTCTGCAGATCCACAGGTCTCATGCAGAGGGATATTCAGGAGGGGATGATGAGCACACAGAAGCCCATCCTCCTGCCTGGGTGGAAGCTTCAGAGCAGGCAGGGAGCTGGGAGAGGAGAGATGTGAGGCTCCAGCCCCTCTCACGTGTGCTTGGGGGACTCAGAGCACAACTCAAAGAAGGCAGCAGCTGACAGTGAACCCTGTGGGAGGCTGTGCCAACGAAAATGGTTCCTGGGGCCAAAGAGGGAGAGAGCTTTCCAGAGCAGGCAAAAATTGCCGTGCATACCCATCTGGGTACTTTGAGACCTCACACGAGCTGGTTTTCCCCAAAACAATGTGAGTTTATAGAAAGGTGTGATACACAGGACCAATGGCAAACAGGGCTGTGTGTGGCACTTGGTTATTTCTCCCGGGTGCAGAAACATGAACAGCCACAGGGGCACTCGTGTCTGGCACTTGACCAGCTAAATGAAGGTGGAGAGGAACTGGAAATGCTAACGATGGTCTTGCTGTATACTCAGCCTGTGTCCCAGGCTGTGACTGCAATATTAATTACTGTTTGATGAAGAAGAATTGCTAGTCAGAGGTATTGTAATTATTTATTGTTAGTAGGTCCAGGAGACAGTGCACTACCATTCATGACTTCTTTTTTTTTTTTTTTTNTTTTTAAAACAACAGAGAAATAAATGGCAACAGAATAAATAAATACAGTCAGCCTCTGAAAAGGTCACATTTGCCTACAGTCACAGTCCATATGCCAGTTTCTTATGCTAATTTTGGGACAGTGAAAAGCCTGACACTCTGGTCATGCTGCCTGGTGATTGCTGGAGGGGGCAGCTCAGGCTGGTCAACCCAGGTGTCTTAAAGCATCAGAAGAGAAATGATGGGCTGGGAAGACCAGGAGACTGTGCTCCACAAGGGAATGTAAAATTAGAGGAAAGTGGGAGGAAAATAAAACAAATAAAGTCTGAAAATCCTTCCAGGTACCCAGGAGGCTCCAGTCATCGTGTGCTATGGATGGCACTGTGCCACAGCCCCTTGCAGGCTCCTTGCAAGTGCAGAATATATCTCCGAACAAAGTATATTAAAACTATCTGTTCCCAGAGATGATAAGGGAACAAAGACATTTGCAGGGAAAATAGAATAAATTCTGAGTAGACACAATGTCTTCCTACTGAGAATTTGGGGGATGATGACACTGATGGTTCTGTATCCTGTATGAATTACATCACAAGAGAGTAAATCTGACTTTGGACTTTAAGGTGCAGAGGGAGGAGTTTGCAGAGTGAGGCCACTTTGCCTGTTCTACTGTGGGCCCCTGAAACACACACCATCCACATTTAGAGACTGTTTTGGATTTTCAAGAGAAATACAAGAAGCTTTTCAATCTGACTTTTCCTTTTCTTTGCAATATCACAGAGATTTCTTGAAAAGATACATACCAGTTGTCTCAAACACTGCCACAAAGAGTTTATAATCTGTCCATAAGTGATGGGGTCACACACACAAACAATAAAAAGAAAGATGACTTACCTCCATCCGGTGTGACCATCCCCTACAGAGGGGCAGGCAGAATGAACTGTGACCTGCATATAATTTACCTGTCTCATAATCATTTGTGCTTTCTCACAGGCAAAAGCAAGAGGTTAAAGCTGAAATGTTTCATCGAACAGTTTTGAAAAGACTTTGCAGGGAAGCAATGTGCTTGGGGCATGGAGGGGCTTTATGAAGGTTTTGGATTAGGGGGAATTCAGGTGATGGAGGAGCAGAACAGTCCACCCTTCTGGCCAGGGCTTGTGCAGGCACCCTGAGCCCTTCTCAGCAAATGCCCAGTGTGCCCATCTTGGCAGGTGCTGGAGCAGGGGCTCCCTTCCTGAGGGAAGGCAGGTGCCACCAGTAATGCCAAGTGTTGCTTCTCCAGTGATCCATGGAGTGGGACTGTCCTCAGACACTGAGCAGCTGCCACAGCCCCTGCTGCCACTGAGCATGGAAACCTCTGTGGTAGACTAGAATATGCTGCCATGGGTGGGCTCAGGCTGCTGTTTGCCTCAGCCTGCACATGGAAGCATTTCTTCCTTGGCAGCCCCTGGTATCTCCACAGAACTGGGGAGAGTTGTCTTTGCTAGTTGTGTTGTTGTCCCAGTTAGTTGGAAGAAATATAACCAGGAATGCAAGACATTGCCATTCTAGAAATCCCTTGCCAATTCTGTGACACAGACGTAGAAAATAGGAAAATAGTGACACCTTGAGAACCAATAAACAATTTGATGTGTGGTGGGGAAAAAAATCCCTGTGTGCAGGGACTGAGTATGCAATGTGAGTCCTTCCCTGGTCCCACAGAGCCCTGTTGCAGAGGTTTAAGCTGCACTGCAAGAGCTCATATGCCTTCTGCTGGTGCTCTGTGTTTGCTCTCACCAGCCACAGTCAGAATTACACAGGGGCCAGACTTGTTCCCATAAATGTCAGAAAGCTTTCTGTTAGCTGCCCTCGGATCTGGCTTGGAAGTGTGCTTTCTACTGACAGGCTCCAGCAAGCACAAACCAACTGAAAATTCCATCAGAGAGACCTTTCATCTGGGGTGTGTTTTTCTAAATAGCAGTGAAAGCAGACATTTAATCAGTACAATTTTGCAGATTCTGTTGCCGAAGGTATGCAGACTCTGACACATGAGCCAGCTGGAGTGGTTTTGCTCTGAATATTGAGTTTCTAGGTGATGAAAACAGGGTTGTTGCCAAACACAATGTAAAAATCATTGAGAAAACAGAAAATGGTGGTTAGTTGGAGGAGGAAATGGATCAAAACAGTTCTGAAAAGTGAAGGTTATATATTTGTTTAAAAAATGAATTACAGATATAGTCAAACAGGGGTGAACTTTACTCTAGAGTGCTGTGTCCTTTAATAATCAGCCTCAGTCAGCAAAGCTTTGCTCCCCAGTCACAGTGAGCTGTTCCTTGATGACTTGCTGCATGATATTCCCATGGTTCAGTCTTAGGTCTGGAATATTTTGCAGTTTCCCAGCATGCTTTTATTCCAGATGTATCTGGCATTTTGGGAGCCACCTGCAGCCTCCCCCAAAGACAGAGCCAGTGTCCAGGCAGACAGCAATCCTGTGAATGGCCAGAACTCGCCTTCCCAAGAGGAGTGTTCTAGGAAAAAAATCACAGCTGATGTCCTGAAACATCCCCACTACCCTCTGCCAGCCTGCCTAGTGATCACTTAGGCACCAGAGTGTTTCTGCTGGAGTGGGAAGCAGAAGCACTGGGGTGACCATCCAGTTCCCAAACATTCCTGGTTAATGCAGCAGTCTCTAGTTAGTAATGCACATAGTCTTCTTATTCCTGAACTTAATGATCAAATGAATATACTTTTATTCATGCTGTCCAATTAAAATGTTAAAATGTGTTTTGAATATAAATGTACCTCTCATGCGTGGAAGTGGAAGCTTTCAACATCCTCAGAATCTGTGGTCCCTGAAATCTCTAAAGACAGAAACAGAAGAGCTACTTCCAGTTTATACCAGAAAAGGATGAATCTTTTATAAGTATTATTTCTCAAAATGTAATATAAAAGTGCATCAGATCCCTAAGGAATAAAATTAACTTCATGTGAGAAATGTGTGAAATTCCTGCCCTCTGTCCAAAAAGAGATATTTCCCTACTGACTTTTGTAATATCAGTTCTTCAGGTTTAGGGGGCTAGTCCATTTCTTGAGACAGAGATCTGTGGTAGGCACATCAGCCCTGGTCCACACGATCCAGACAGGTGTGTTGGTGTTGGAGATAAACCATCAGGGAGTCCGTGCCTGGCTGTTACTGGGGGTGTAATGGGAGGCAGAACATGGGTTGGTGTGGGAGCAGGGGGGCTGGACGTGGCTGCCAAGCACCCCAGGGTTCCCCAGCATGCTGCTGGGATATCATTTGTGTGTGATTGGAGAAGCAGTGGACTGCTTCCTCAGTGCTCAGACTGCCTGCAAAGCATATTTCAATGGGAAAGAGTTCCACATCTCTTCTCCAAAATAGGCACATTAGCCCTGGTGAATTCACGTCGTAGATAGAATCTGGCAAGGAAGGAAAAATGGAAATTTATCCCATAACGTGGGCTCAAGAAAACTGGGGAAAGATGTCAATTGTACTCAGGACAGGGGATGTTTCCATATTAGAAATGTACTTACTCAGCAAGGTAACTCAGGATTGCAGCGTGTAAGCCACAATGAAACACTGAGAGTAGCACAGGAGGCAATAAATACCAACACAAAACATCCAGACTACCTCAAGCTGTTCATCATCACAATTTTCTCTTTTATCATACAAAGTTTGCTTATATTTCTTTTTAAACTGAATCTGGGGAAGACAGGGAGTTTTTCAACTGGACTTCAGTTTCTTTTCTAGGGATTCTTTCTTTTAATTACAGATTATTTCAGGGATCAGATCATGTTGACTCCCTGGAGCCTTCTCTTCTCCAGGCTGAGCTCCCTCACTGTGTCTCCCCAGGAGAGGTGCTCCAGCCCTCTGGTCATCCTTGTGGCCCTCCTCTGGACTTTCTCCAAAAGGTCCACATCCTTGTGTTGGGTAAAGTCCAGAGCTGGATGCAGCACATCCAGACAGGCAGAATCACCTCCCTCGACCTGCTGGCCACACTGCTTTGGATGCTGCCCACAAGAGAGTTGGCTTTCTGGGCTATAAGTGCACACGTTGCTGGGTCATGCCGAGCTTCTTGGCAACCAGCACCCCCAGGTCCTTCTCCTCAGGGCTGCTCTCAGTCCATTCCCCACCCAGCCTGTATTTGTGTTTGGGATTGCACTGACCCAGGCGCAGGACCTTGCACTTGGCCTTCCTGAGTTTCAAGAAGTTTGCACAGTCCCACCTCTCAAACCTGCCAGAGTCCCTCTGGATGACACCCCTGCCCTGCAGTGTGTCCTCTGCACCACTCAGCCTGGTGTCACTGGCAACCTGCTGAGGGTGTCCTCAATCCTGCTATCACAAATAAAGACATTAAACAGTGCTCATCTCAACACCTACCCCTGGGGAATGCCATTCTTCACTTGGCTCCACTTGGACATCAAGCTGTTGACCATAACTTTTTGAGTTTCACCATCCAGCCAATTCCATAGTCACTAAGTGGTGCACCTACCAAATTCCTGCCTCAAGTCTAGTGATAAGGATGTCATCTGGGACAGTGTAAAATGCTTTACACAAGACCAGGCGATTAAGTCATCTGGTTTCTGCACAAGACAGAGAAGATGAGAAAGGAACTAACTGCATTTGAAAGAGAACTTGGTGTTTGCTTTGCTGGTCTGAATGTTGTAGATAAATAAGATACTGCTTTGTGTGGCTGTAGTTCAGGAGGGTTGGTTTGTTTACTGTGCAAGTTCCCTGCTAACAAAGACAATAGCAGGGGAGGACTTCTGGAAAGAAACCTATAAATTACACTGGCAAAGTGTGTGATCAGAAACCAGGGTGTCTCAACTAGCAATTACTTGGCTGGATCTGTGAAACAGGACCTGCTACAATACAAAGCCCAGTTTAAATTAAATTGCCTGTTCAGAATCACAGCCTCAGTTTTATAGGCTGAACATCCACGTATTTACAGAAAGATTTGTTCCAGTGCCATATAATTAATTAATTAATGTCAGACTGACAGACATACCGGGCATCTTTGCATCTCCAGCATTTGGGGTTTGAGTTGGGGAAACTGAAATTTGAGGATCTGGGTGTTGGAAATCACACCTGGCAGGTCAGGGAGAGAAGAATGATGTGCTCTGTATTACAGTCCTCCCAGGCACTGGAAATGCAAACGGTCCAAGGCAGGGTAGCAGAGAAGAAGGTGGGGGCTGACTGCAGCCTGGAAAGGGAGCAGCCCTCCATTACACCTCCCTACATCCAGAGGGATGCTGAGGAAGGATGCAGGGTCTCATGAGCCACCTAAGCAGGAGTATGTATAATGCAGGCAGTGGGGGAGAGCACCTATCTCCTTTGGAGACCTTACAGCCTGTCAGCACCAAGGGGAGGATGCTCAGATGAGGCAGGGGAGGTGAGGAAATGAAGTGCAGGTAGGCAAATAGGAAGGCTTGGCAAGCAGAGCTTGAAAGTCTGCAGGGGTGTTTACTTGTATCATAAACACCAAACTTACAATACTCAGCCCTCAGCCTTAGCTCTCCATCCTGCCTCTCCAAGATCCCAGAGGGAGTTTTGCATGGCTCCTGGACAGGTCCCCCAGCAGTCCACTTCATTTTACCCCCCTCAGGACTTCAGGGCAGGGGATTTTAAGAGAGTCTTTTAAGGAAAACAAAATGGCACCTGTGCATACACAGAAGCTGAGGCAGGAGGTCTCAGGGCAGTGAGGGGAGGGATCCAAGATTTTTTTTCTGAGATCTTGTCTTGCAAATGGTAAAACCCAGTCTGAGGCAAAGATCTGCAAGCAGAACCCCACCCACTCCTGCAGCTCACCAAAGTTGGGCTCTAAGTCCACTGTTTTTCTTCTTGTTTCTCTGTGATATCAGAAGTGGGGCTACTGGTTCCACATAAGATAGAGAGAGGAGGAAGGAATTGCCTTTGTTTTGTCTCTTTTTTGTGCAGATTTGCCTTGACCACCTCCACAGAGTGACCCTTGCCACTCACTTGGTCTCATCTCACCCATTTTTCACATCTTTCCTTTGGTGCTCTGCTTGAGCTCACTCACTCTCCATAAAGTTTCATTCCCCCAACTCCCTGCTACAGGCTACATATCTGCAACAAAAATGTCAGGCCAAATGAAGAAAGGTAAGATCAGGAGGCAAGGCTGGCCTCAGCTGCTCCTGGGGGTCCCATTCTTGCCAGGGTTTTCAAGTTCTTCTGGCTCATTAAGCAAACCTGAGTGAGAAGGGGCATGCAGCTACTGCTCTACCTGCTGTCACCAGGGTGCTATCCTTCAAAAGAACACCTCCTCAAGGACAGCACTGTCACTGCTGATGAATTTAACTTAAAAAAAAAATAATCAGCCTCTAAGATGACACTTGGAACCATTTTTCCTTTCTTTTGCTCTTGGTAACAACAAAAGGTGTGGACATGATCAACAGTTTTTGTCTGGATTTTGAAGAATCCTGTGTTTTTTCCTACCAGCTCCCTGTCTCTGCATTAAGGCACCCAGATGGTAAGAGAGAGAAGAGGGCAGGATACAGCACAGACACTGCTTGCACGATGCCCAGTCCTTTCCCACCCCAGTGCAGCAGCTGAAAGTGCCAGGAGCTGCTCTCAGCCCCTGAAGAGCAAGCCTGCAGCAGGACCCCTTCTGCCACGCCCGAGCCTGCAGCAGCCAGCAAAGCACCTGTGGCAGACACACTGCTGGGTTTCTGCTGCACTGAGACACGTTTGCAAGTGTAAAACGGTGTTTCCTTGCTTTAACTCAGTTTGATTTGGATTCTCTGGCAAATCATTTAATAAAGCACTATGCAATGGCCATTGCAGGGTAACCTTCAGCACTTGCTGGAGACATGCAGGTGGAAAGGGCTGAAACCAGCTGCAAAGAGAAATGTGCCATTTTCCAAGATGTGACAGCCAAGGAACAGAGTGCCACCCGTGCCCAGACTGGCTGCTACACCTCCTTCAGCTCCCATGGTGCAGGACACAAAGTCAATCACAGCATTTACGTGAACAGCCCCAGGTAGCTTCCTGAGCAGAGGAGAGAAGGATGCTTGGTTTTCTATAGACTGGTGACACTGGTGACCTGTAACTGCCTGATTCTGGTGTCTGAGGGGCTGTCACGTCTCATAAGATTTTTTTCCCCAGCATTAAAACTTTTATATTGTACATTCTGCTCTCATTGTCTCACAAGAGCACAGCTGGGGTCTCACATCTCTGTCTTACACATTTCCACTACACCTGCAAGCCTTTGCACCCCTTGCTCTTGTGCTCCATCAGGTCTGTTTGAAACAAGTCAGCAAGTTTAAAAGTCATGAGGAGTGAAGGAGAGCGTGAGTCTGTGGATTCTTGAACTCTTACTCTGCAGGAAAGTAGACCAGCTAAATGAACCAACTTTTTGCCATGCACATCTCAGGCACAAAGTGATGTCACTGAAGGAGCTCTGTCACCTCCCAGTGTCACTGGCTGACACCATGGTTCCAGGGCAAGGCACACAATGTCTGTGCAGTGACAGATGCCAATATATGTTGTTCAGGATGCAACTACTTTCAGTTCTATCATGGAGAGTTCAATTTCTTCTGTGCTGCAAGGAGATGATGATATAGGGCTGCCACCTCCAACAAGAGACTACAGCTCATTAGAAATCCATGTTTTTACAGCCCAGAGCACAGACACATTCACCCCTCTTGTACCTGTGTACACTCTTCACTGTAGCACTGCTCCATGTAGGGAAAACTCACAAATATCTCTTTGAATACCTAAGGATCAATCTTCTTTGGAATGCCTCCAAGCAGAAAACATGTTTGCATTTCTCTTCAGCTTTTCTAAACTGCTTCTGAAAATATCTAAAACATAAAATAGCTGGCAAAAGTAAACCACTCAAGGAACTATGGGGGGAAACATATTAATTTATTCAAATGAGGGTACTGAAATATTTTGCTCACTTTTCCTTGAGAAACAGCATGTGGCAGTGGTTGGGTATGGGTGATGGGAGTATGAGGAGCCTGGATCCTGCCATCAGCTGACTTTTTTTCCAGGAAAGTTGCTTTGCTTGTGTTGTCTTCTGGTCCCTGGAGGGGATGATGTGGAACATGTGGGAGAAGTGAGACACTGAAAGGATAGTAAGTTCCTGACATGGAACCTGACAAGGAAGCTGAAAAAATCCCAGGAATCTCATCTTTCTTACCCAGGAAGCTTGAGTTTTTGCTTTCACAAAGGCAATTCTTTCCTCTGCAATGTAATGTACTATTAACCAGGAACACAGGTCAGCAGAGAACTGGCCACTGCACATAGGCATGAGCCACCCAGTGTGGGATTCACAAGGGCATTGTAGATATCTAGACATGAGTTTGTTTTTCTGGACCCATTTTATAATCAGAAGAAGCAAGTACACATAGGACATGATAAACTTCACCCTAGTGTTGGACAGAAAATAGAGAAGTCAAACCCAACTTTCAGAAATGAGATATATTTTAAGACACATAAATACAGATGTCTACAAGGAAGGGACAAACTGGACCTGACCAGTGGACCCTAGAGCCACTGAAGGCACCACAAACAACATTGATATCTGGACACCTTCAACCATTTATATCTGGACACATCTCCTCACCTTCATCCACACTGGCCACATCTCCACTGACACCGTGGGAGGTCAGACATTCAGCACCCACAGAGACACCTAAGTGTCTATGTGTTTGAATGAAGGCATTTAGGTGTCTTAATCTGTTATTAAATTACTCCCTACAGCTAAGGCTGGTTGTCTAAAACAGTCATCTAGTGCCACCTTAGATGACCTGATGTGTAAGATATTTTGGCAGACGTGACACAGGGTATCACATTGAAATGACCAGAGGCACCTATACTGAGGTGAAGATAAACTGGGGTTTCAAATTAGGTGGGATGAACCCCATTTCTGGTTCACACAGCTAGCACAGATATTGGTGTTGGGTTTTTTTTCTTAAATGATTGATTTGAGAAAAAAGGCCTGTCTACTTATAACCTGTTGGCTAGAGAGTCTCAAGAGTTTTATATAGAAATACTCTTCCTGGGGTCAAATTGGGCAAGAGAGTCCCCCAGAGAAGCAGCTTCTCATTTCAAACCCCAAAGCAATAGGCAAGAAAAAAGAAGAGGTTTGCAAATCACTGTAAAAGAACTTTGTGCCACAGATAAAAATTATCCTGACCTTTCTTTGAGCAATGGTGAAATGGGTGTTCACCATGAGAGGTCATTAGGCAGTCACATTCAGACATGAAGAGAATATTGGCTCAGTGCTTTTATTAGCAAAAATTCCTGCAGTCTGCTTCACTAAACTCTTACCTTTCATGTACTCTGCGGTGCTGCTTTGGTATTCACGATGAAGAGATGTGTAATGTCTCATGTCCCTGAATACTCCCCAGGAGGAGCAGGCAGGTTTAAATCTTGGCTTCCAGATCTGAAAATGCTTCTCTTTTTGCTCACCTTCTCCTCAGACCATCATGTCTGAGCAGTCACAGTCCAAGGGCTGCCCTGCTCTGCACAGAGAAATAGGGGAAAACAGTCATGTTACTGACTAGAAAGTATCTCCTCCCTCTTGTTTAACGTGATATTCCCCCACAAATGTGCTTTCCTGAACAACATCTGAAGAAAAGACAGACAAGATCACAAGAATTTTATCTCTTTTCCACATTCAGCTCTTGGGTATGTACATCTGTGAGACATGAAGCTCTGCAGGAGTCAAAAGTTGGAGACAGGGCTGCAAATGCTGGGAGGTCAGAGTCTTTCTGCATCTGGGAGCAATGGGTGTAAGGGGAGGGAAGGGCAATCTCCTTCAGCTGCTGAGGAACAGGCACATTTTCTACTTGACTGCACCCCTGCACCTTCCTCTGGCTCTCAGCAGGAATTGCTTGTTCCTGCCCTATGTGTCATCCCTGTGCCAGTCTAGGCACAGGTTTGCATGAGACCTGATATAAACCAAGTTTAAGTGATCATCCTGTGGAATTACCGATATAAAATTTAATGTGCTGTTTTTACCTTCAGTCCTTGCAGTTACAGGAGAGCAGGTTAAAAGCTGCATTTATTGCAGACATTTATTTTTATTAAGAATGGATCTTTGCAGTCCATCAAAAACACTCAGCTTGGGAGGAAGTGCACCGTAGCTCCCTCTGCTCTCAGCTGCAGTTTCCAGCATGGTAATTGCATTGCTAATTGCTCAGCATACACACCAACACCTGGTGCAAGGTGTGGATGGTGCAAGGTGTGGGCTGTTAGAAACACCTTACACCTCAACAGTGTTGACCCAGGGAATGTTTTCTCTCCACCTTTGGCATCCCACAGGGGCAGACTGCTGTGCATAGGGTGCTCCTCAGGACCCTCTGAAGTCATGGCAGAACCTCTGCTGCCAGAGGGGGTGAGACTTCACCCTTCCTGCAGTGCTTGCTCAGGCATCAGGGTGGGAAGGGTCGTTTCCCTGCTGTCTCCTCTCTGGGATCTGATGGGGCAATGTGAAAGGCAGGGTTGGAAATTAATTTCCAGATGACAGTGTTTGAGAGACAAGTAAGAGAGGTAACCCTGTGCCTAGCCCTGCATTAAGGGATGAGAAGCCATAAATGTAGTTTACTGCTGTTATTTTTAAACAAAGAATACAAAAGTGATAGACCCAGGTCAGACTGAAGCTGCACCATCCTTGGCCATTCAAAGCTAGTGCCTTTGGAAAAGTACAAGGACAGGGCAAACATACACTGACTTCCCTCCCAAAGCATTCTCCTGGGTTATTTGCACTACAGTGATTTCCTGAACTGAGGCAATGCCTTTGTTAGTAGCCTGTAATTTGCTTCCTTGAATTTGCCCTTCAATTCCATCAAACTCTCATAACTTGCATTGAACCCACCAAGCTTTCCAGCACTGAGCCGTGGGTCAAGGCCAGGCTGTGGCAGCAGTCAGAGCTGCCCCAGGAAAATCATTCCAAGGTAACATCCTGACCTCATTGGGGGGCACTCAGGACAAGCCCCTGTGTCCCTCTGACCTCTCTGACCAACCTGCAGTTTGACTGTGTGTTTTTCCAGCCTGCCCAAGAGCTTCCTCCCGGCTGTCAGGGAAGGTGCTGCTGTCCCCCACCACTGTCAGGCAGAGGCAGTTTTTGGATGTCTGCTGCCCTCCCCTGATGCTGGGGAGCACCCTTGCCTCGCAGGATCTGCAGCAGCAGAACAATAAATGCCACCAAAGACACTCAAATTTCCCATAGCACACGAGAAAGGAGAATCGAGTCACGGCTGGGCTTGTAATAAAATGCAATAACAACAGCTTGTATACTGAAGCTGACAATGTCTCTGCTTTGTCAATTCAAGTACATTACACTGAGCTCCTTTTGTGCACAGTTCCTCTGGGTCTTGTGTGTCAGCACATGTGGTGAGGAGCTCTAAGAGGTTTCACCAAGCACAGTGTCACAAGTATTGGGAGCACAGAAACAGCACAGAAAATTGTGATTGCACATATTTAGTGTGTTTCCTGACCACCACATATTTAATACTTCTCCGGTTGCAAAAGAAAGCAACAATTCAGCCAAAGAAGTGCTCTGGGTCAGTACCTCTTTTGCTTGTTGATAACTCAGACTTTCTGAGGTGCCTTTACCAGGTACCTTTACCATCAGAGGAAAATGCAACACAGGCAATGCAGCGTGGTGCTCAGTGCAGGTGCACAGCCTCTCCCTCACAGCCCCATGGCCACCAGTGGCCCCTTCTGCAGGAAGCACTCCCTTTCTCAAGCAGGGAGAAAACCCAGGCTGGATTTGTCTTCCTCAGCCTCTGCCAAGCTCCTCTGCAAAGCTTTATCTTGCAGGTGTTGTTTAAAGCAGACCAAAATGCAGAGCCTGAAGCACGGGGCTTTCGGTGTGTTTTGGTGCCAAATCCAGTCTAATTGTTGCATTTCCTTTCCCTGCCTAACTCCCTGCCTGCAGACAGCCTGGAATATAAGATCCTGGGAATGTTTTGTTTTGGGAGGTGGAAGAGATGCTGAGGGTGTCCGTCAGAAAGCACCATAGGGGGGAAAATGAACGCTGCTGAAGACAGAAGGAAAGCAGTGATGTTCAGGATAGACTGGGCCTTTCCATTTAACTCCTGCTGTGGCAAGCCTGATGCTTTTAACCCTAAAAGGATCCTCTCTGCAGTCACATGAGACTTCTCTTCAGTAAAAGTCAGATCCCCATGGCAGGCTTTCCTGGGGCTCCTGAGCTGGCTGAGCATGCCTGGAGAGTGAGTGCAACCACAGTGGCTCTGGACAATGTGGTAAATCAGGCACTGCAAGTTTGCTCTGCTCTGATGTTTGACATCCAGTATTTGCATGAGAGTTTTAGGCAGGTGGGGTTGAAGACTGGAAACTGTATAGTCAATCTATAAATCCTACCACATGTAATGGATCTATCTGACCAGAGCAGATACCCCTAGCATTATTGAAAACACACAGGTTTTAACATATTGCAAATAAATGCATTTAGTGGAGGGTAGGGCTGGGAGCCATCTATTTTTTTTATCCTTCAGGAGAGTGTGTAAACTACAGACTGGATAATACCAGAAAAGTGGGTTTCTTTTTGGTTAGTCTCACTTACAAAGTTTTAACCAGGCATAACATATTTGCCTTTGAAACAAAGAAGCCCCCAGCTGCAGGTACTTGTCACCAGAGGCCCCCATCAGGTGGTACCTTTCCCACTGTGAATGAACAACCCAGATTTCACTCCCAGCAACATCAGCTCTTATCACACTGGGTTCTGAAATTGTGAAATTCAAAGTGCTCTAAGAAATTTGTAGGTTTTGTCGTTTATAGATCTTGCAAAAAATTGTAGTTGTTTGTAGTAATAAATAAACCTTTATTTCCTTTATGTAGAGGATGCTCTTGAACCACATATTTAGATTTTCTCTGAAGCTGAGAGAGCTATGAGCCTGCTCTGTGAAAAAAACCAGAAATCAGGGAGTCTTCCATTATCATTGGCCTGAGGGAGCACAGTTTGGAAAACATCAGCCATTGCAGGGCTTATCATAAAAGTATGAGAACTGCTTAGACCTTTGTGTCTAGCAATGTGTGCAGGCAGGACTGGGACTACTGTTCTTCCCGTATGGAGGAAATCAAATGCCTGGAAAAACCAACATTTGAAACATATTTTTACAGCTGTTTTTTTTATTTTTTATTAACCTTTGTTAGTAGGTGACCCTTACTACAAGCTGTGAAGGATGCCATATATTCCCTTGGTACTGTGTGTAGGGTTGTATATTTGTTTTCTTTATTAAAATATGGGCAGAGGAAACTGGGCCAGATTCCACTCCATTACCCCCTCTCAACTTCAGCAGCTGCATGGAGTTGTGGTGAAGTAACTGTGTTAGTGGAGTACATCCAAGAGCCCACCACTGCAGTAACAGATGTTATAAGATTGCAGAGAGGAAATGTTTGGCAATTACCCTCTAACATGGCTACCTTGTGCTGGCAGCCTCGTGGTCCAGCCCAGCCTCCCCACTCAGGAGCGCTGCGGATGAAGAGGAGGGAAGTCCATTTTGGTATTGGGAGTACTTCTGAGGTGAGGCAGGATGTGCAGAACCACCGACTTTGTGAAAAAAATCAGGTTGGGATCATCTGCTCCAAATCCCCTCTGAAAGCAGGCACTGACTGATGGCTGCAAGCTCGAGCCTTCATCACACTTATCTGCAGGATGCAGGGTTAAGGTGGGTGGTGTGGGATCCACCTACTGGACATTGCAATAGGAGCCTCGCCATCTGAGCCAGCTCCCTCTACTGCATTCGTGGTCAGGAGAGGGAAACTGGAATGACAGGGGTTGTGTCCATCTTTGGAGAAGCTGGACCAGCTGTGGTCAGGTGACTCCCACCCAGGGTCGTACATCTGTGGTGTGTTTCTTGCTGCTTTGTGATCAGTGGTAACAGGGAAAATGACAGCACTGAGCAATTTAATCTGCCTTCAGATTAAAAAGAAAGTTAAATAGAGTTGATTTGCTCTTTTTTTTTCTCTCCCTAGGACAGATGAGCCACCCACCGTGCCTGGACCCCAGCCTGGCTGCCGGGGAAATGCAGTCCCCCAGGATGGCAGGGAGGAAGCGAGGGCGGCCCCCGCTCCAGCCAGCGCCCATTAAAATGGCTGTTCACAACCTCTTCTCAGCCACAGCTGGAGCTCTGCCAGTCATGAAGATCCCAAAGAAGAGAGGAAGAAAGCCTGGGCACAAGGTAGATGCACAGCTTTCACATTCCTTCTCCACCTCCTATTGGTCTTCATATATTTTCATCTACAATTTCAGCTGAAATGCAGGCAAAGAGGAAATAATGTGCAAGTCTGGGGCAGAGAAATGTGAAAAAAAAAAAAAAAAGACGGTTCCTATTCTACCTGAGTTGGTAAAAAAAAAAAAAATCACAGAATCACAGAATATCCTGAGTTGAAGGGGACCCAGCAGGATCCTTGAGTCAACATCTGGTCCCGAGCAGGACAACCCGAGAACCATACCATGTGTATTTTTCCAAAGGCTAAAGTTATTTTAATTTGGTCTGTTTGAAAATAACTTGTCTCCCAAAGTGTTGTATGGGATGGCTGCACAACTTCGGGGAAGAGTTTCTCATTTGTCACATTTTTCTTCTCTCACTGACAGTGATTAGAAATTGAATAAACTGAACAGAGAAGGAAAGGAATACAGGAGAGTAGAAATAAAGGAGTGGAGAGGGAGCTGCTTTCCAAAGGAAAAAAGAAAAGAGGGCCATTTGAGAAAAACAATTAGGTTTCACTTTATATGTCTGCTCACTGCCCAGCTCTCTGTGCAACCCTGGGGCAAAGGCAGAACTAAGGAACGACAGGAGCCCTTTGTGCTTTAAGCCCCTCGGATGCTGCTGCTGGGCTGGGTCTGCCACCACCTGCGGTGGGCTCAGCACCAGTGGCAGCAGTGCCACTGTGATGCCTCACACCAGGCACAAATGGGACTGTGATGCTGAGGGAAGGAGAACTCGTTCTGGGGAAATGGGACCATTCTGGTGAAACTGGGATCCTTTTTAGTGAGGGGTCTTGTGTTCAGCAGGTTGTTCTGTTAACCTCTCTGTCTCTGTCCCCAGCCAGCTCGGGGCGCTGCATGTTTGCTGTGCCTGTTCCTTGTTTTTAATGGGCACTGGTACAGACAGGCAGACTGTTACACAAGTTACTTTGCTGCTGACTGTTAGAAAATAAGAGTTGCTTGAGTTTCTGGTGTCAAGACACAAAAGTGAATAAAATATTCAGGGTATGCACAAGGCTGACCCAGCCTTCCCTGGAGAAGATCTTCATCAAGGTGTTTCCTGGCTCTTCCCTGAGACTCTCCTGGTTCATGGGAGGAAACAATGTCCCATGCACAGTGCTGCTAGCTGAGCTCTGGACACAGGGATCAATTGTTTGGTTCCTGTGATCCTTGGATTTGAGCTTAATCTAGAGCAGGCTACCTTCATCTTTGCCTTTCCCTCCTTTTCACCTACTGCTAGACCTTTTTTCCTCCCATTCCCATACCTCCATCTGGCCTCCTCGCTCCTTTCCAGGCAAGCCCTCTTCTCCACCCCTCTGCATCCCATTTCCAGAATCCCCTAATTTTCCACACTGTGCAACAACTGCTGCAGTAGCTGTCAGTACCTCAGTCCTTAATGCTTTCTCCTCATCCTCTGCCTTCTCCCGTGTCTTTCCATGCTCTCCTGGCTTCAGCCACACTCCTCTCTTCTGTGGGGCCATATTTTGAAGTGTGTTTCAGTGTGTGCTGCAAACACACCTGGCATGACCAAGACACAGTTTCAGCCGCAGTTTCCCATTTGAAAAGCTCTCACTTTGGTAATGGGAATGGTGTAACAGCAGAGGCTAAGCAAAGCCAACCTGACAGCAGCCTCAGGTGTCCCTTTTGGGAATGAAGCAGAATTTTATAGCAGTAGTCCAAAACAGAGCTGCGAGCTAGGAGTGGGACAAATACTCAAGTGTTTTGTAAAATGTGGGATATGGAAATACTTTTTTATTTTTCACTTCCATATCAGGATAAAACTCCAGGATGGAAATATCTGAATTGCTTTACTTGAGTTACTTGTTATTATGAGTTTTTCATTTATTATTTTTATTTATTTCAAGTAATTTAATTTTTATAAGTAGAGCTGGGTGACTTGTAGACTCTTTAGATCAAAACCATCCAGTCTGGACAATAATACTTTGGAGATGTGCTGAAACTGGATCTTTGAGGTTTGAGATTGAGTGATTTGTCAAATACCACACTGACCCTGTATGCAGGGTTTTGTCAAACCCCAGCTCTTCTGTCCCTGCTTGTCTTGTTGACCCCCATTTCTCGCTCCTGCATTTACATTTGATTTGTAATGTGACCAAAAAAAAAAAAAAAGGCTGGGGAGTATGTTCTGTTCTGTTCTGTTCTACCCCAAGGGCACCCATCTACCTGGAAAAAAGTCTTTTACCAACCACCACATATACATAAATGGGAGAAGTGGGACACCTAAATTCCTGGAAATGCTGCTGTAACACTGTGCTTTGGACCTACGTGGCTGAGCATCTGATTGCTGTGTCTCCCTCTTCCAAAGGGAAGATTTCTCCCTGGCTGGGTAGCACACATTCTTCATCCTTGTCCCCAGGCACTGAGCGAGGAGGCAGCAGCATCCCTCCTTCGGCAGTGGGTCGGAGACAATGTTCTTTCTTGCTGAGCATGGCACATAAAAAGGCATCCTTTTATGACCAATGGCTTAGGTGGATGGAGCTGGCACTCCTGAGCTGCAGCATCCATGGCATCTGGCCTGGTGCTGTTGGTTTGTGCTGCAGGATCCGTACACTGAAGCAGTGGTTTCCATGAGGCACCTTTGTACCCTGCATGCTCAGCTGGGGTGAGCCCCTTGCCATCAAAACACCTCCCCAGGGTGAGTCAAAGATTGCATTTTTTGATGGGGAGCTCTTGCTTGATTTAATTAGCTGGATAATTGTATGACTTTCAGATACCACGAGACTTAAATGCATTTAAAAAAATTACTCCCTGCCCAAACGGCTGACGACCAAATTCTTTATAGCAACCAGATAGCTGAATTATTACAGAACAGATGGAAAAATACTTCTGAATTTTTAGGAAACTAGGAATTTACAGCCTAGATTTCAATCTATTTTGACCGGGATGTGAATAACAGACATTTTCAATCACATTTACACTTTACAGACAGGTGACCCACTGCCTGTTTTCATTGATATTAAGGCAAATATCTGCATCTTCGTGAAATGACATTTCATCACACTTCATCACCAAGAAAAGCCTTTTCCTTGCTATCCTGTTTATTTTTTCACAGCTTTGGCTATAAAATTTCATCAGCTGTTTTTCCAAAAACTGTTTCATACCTTATGTGGAGCTATTTGCCATAAAATGTTACATTTCCCCAAAATACAGTATTCTTTCTGATTGTCTAAATCTCTGGGAAAAAGCCTATTCTGGCAGCTGTGGGGGGAGGTTAGTAGGTGGATGGGTTTTATTTCTCTGGCTGTGAGTGAGAGCAGCCCTGAAGAGCTGCCTAGAAAGCCTGTGCAGGGGAAGGGTTTGTTAGCATCCTGCAGGGATTCGCAGGCTTAGGGGACATCAGAGGGACACGTGCATGGGGCAGCGCTGCAGCACAGACCACCACATCCCTCCCAGGGGGCAATGAGGCGATGGCCCCCTTTGGGCAGCTCGAGGGCTTTGTCCCTCTGTGCAATCAAAGCAGCTCCCACATGGGGAGGCAGCCCTAGCCCAGATCAGCCAGTACCTTGCAAGGTCCTGCCAGGTGGGGTGGGCAGTGAGAGTCACACGTGTGGAGTGACAATTTCCATTACGTGGCATAGGTTCCCCTGCTGCCCTAGAAGTCAGTACTAATGGTGACAAATAAGCAGTCAGGATTTGGATATGTTGGGAATGAGACTGCATAGACAACCTTAAAGTGTCCTGTTTATTCACCTGTCCTGTGATACAGCCTTGGATTTCAAGGTTGTACACACTGCTGTCAAGGTTTCCTGCCTCATTCACTGTTAAACGCTGATGGGATGTAGGAGGCTGTGTGCAGACTTGCTCACATCATTTGCTGTGCAGAAGGAAGTTATTGCATGACACAAGAAGAGAAGGTGGGAAAGACCTTGGACTGTGGTTTCCCTTTGCTATCTGACCCCTATCTCACCCCTGGTGACTGGGCTTGTGTTAGGCTGTGTCTCCTTGCTCACAGCCAAACACACAGAGCCATGGACCCCAAAATATGCTCAGAAGCTCTGTGCTTCCCTGGTGTAGGTTTAATGGCAACCTTCTGTCCAGCCATCAGAAGTCCATATGGCAGGACCAGGCTGGCTCAGACACTCATCTTACTGCATAATTGCAGTAAGAAAAAAACGAGAACCTAAGTGGTTTAAGAAAACTGCAGGGAAAGATTGTATTGTGGTTCATCCTGTTTCTTTTCCATGTATTTTACTCTACAGGCTGGCAGCGGTCTTCAGAAATAAAAAAAAAAGTTGCCCATCAAACGTTCTTCACCCTCTTTCATTTTTTTGGTGTGGGATGACAGAAATACCCGTTAAATGAATCCTGGCTTCTCTGAAGAGGTGTGCAGATCATAATAAAAATGCCAGGACTCAGCAGAGTCTTCCCCATCCACAGCCACTGCATACTCAAACAAACTTGTAGCCAACACTGATGGCACAAAAGCCCACTCTGTCTGCATCTAATGCATGGTGACTTTGATAAAGTAGACACCTTTGTTTACTACCCAAAATCCCTGATCAGCTTTCTCTGATCTCTTTTCCATGTCAGAAAGTCCATAAGAGCGGGGAGTTGGTTGTAGATCTTGTTGTAAAGCAACCACTTTTACATGTCATGCTGTGCATATTAAAACTTAGGACATTTGATAGTCAAAAGCTGATTCAAATGCCTTACCACAAGGATTTCCCAGTGTGCTCTGACAGATTTCCTCTGTCTACTTTTCTCTTTCTCTCTTCTTCACTGCTTTTTTTGACTCTCACACATATGTGCTTTCTACTGGCAAGCTCTCAGTCAGCTGGTTGGTTGGGTTGGCTTTTCAATAGAGAAGACTCAGTCCAAGAAAAGACATCTTTAAATGGAATACTTTGAGATTTACACTTCATAATACTCAGGGACTACTCAGGGTTTCAGCGGCCAGGAGGTAGCTAAGCTGTGTTTGCTTAGTGCACTGCCTCTTGCACTAATCAGACATTTTCTTTTGATCTAACAAAGGCCAGTTCTCTACTACTCCTAATAAAATGGCATTTATCTGTACCCAGAGGTGGTAGAGCACATTTTGTCGCAATTAATTTTGCAGTAAATTGTTCACTAAAACAGGAAACTGACAAGAAAGGGCTTCCACACTACAGTTTACACAAGCCTTGCCCTCTCTTTATTTGCTCTTGAACATAAGTCTGCCTGGGCCTCCAAGATCAAGGTGGAGAAAGGTTTCATGGTTCTGGTGAAGCAGTGCACAGTGTTGTTGGGGCAGCACACACTCACAAGGCTCAAGGGCTGAAGAGGGGACCACAGGAATGTGAGTCAGTAAGGATATCAAGGACCCAACAAGCAAGTGAAGCAGATTTTGTCAGGTGTACTGTCTCAAAAATACTATCTATATAGAGAAATATATGCGTGAGAGCAAACATGAGTGGCTAGAGCCTGTCCAGAGAAGGGCAGTGAAGCTGGCGGAGGGGCTGGAGCATCAGTCCCATGAGGAGCAGCTCAGGGAGCTGGGGTTGTTTAGCCTGGAGAAAAGGAGGCTTGGGGAGCCTGTATTGCTCTGTAAAACCACCTGAAAGGAGAGTGTAGCCACCTGGGGTCAGTCTCTTCTCCCAGGCAACCAGTGGCAGGAAGAAGGGAAATGGCCTCAAGTTGTGATAGGGGAGGTTTAGATTGTGTGTTTGGAAAAACTTCTTCACTAAAAGGGTGTTCAAGCATTGGAACAAGGGAAGAGATGGAATCACTGTCACTGGAAGTGTTCAAAAACCATGTAGGTGTTTAGGGACATGGTTTAGTAGTGGTCCTGGCAATGTTAGGGAATGATTGGACTTGATGCATTAGAGGTCTTTTCCAACCTGAATGATTCTGTGATTCTATACATACAATATATGCACATCTCTCTATAAATTGTATGTTTTATATACATATAGAGTGTGTACAAATGCACATATGTATACATACATTCATTGTATATGCACACACATATATATATACATGTGTATATATATGTGTGTGTGTGTGTGTGCGTGATCAAAAACAAGCCCAGAAGCCTAAAGAGGGACTACCCAAAGTTTCACTTTGCCAGCTCACTTTGCCATAGAAGAGTGAATAATTGACATATTGCCATAAAGCATAATAAATCATGCTTCTTCTCACCTTCTTGCATGGAATAAATCCCACATTGGATGGAGACCTTGATTTTTGAAACTGTTCTCTTTCCATTCAGTAAAGCTTTCAATACTCTCTCACAGGATCCTTCTGGACAAGATGTCAGGCACATAGCTGGATAAACACATGAGAGAGCAACTGGCTCACCAGTCAGGCACAAAGGCTTATGGGGAATGTGGTGACATTGGACTGGTGACCTGTTACTGATGGGTTTCCCACAGGGCTCCATTCTCGGCTCTGTGCTCTTCAACATCTTCATAAATGACTTGGATGTGGGACTGGAAGGGAAACTAAGCAAGGCCACAGATGATACAAAACTGGGAGGAGCTGCTGACTCCCTTGAGGGCCAGGAGGTCCTGCAGAGAGACCTTGACAAATTAGAGATGGGCAGTCACCAACCATAGGAGGTTCAACAAGGGAAAGTGCTGGATCCTGCACCTGGGATGGGACAATGCTGGATGTATGGACAGACTGGGGAATGAGATGCTGAAAAGCAGTGCTGTGGAAAGGGACCTGGGACTCCTGGTTGATGGCAAGTTGGACGTGAGTCAGCAGTACCAGGAGGGTCAATGCTGTCCTGGGGTGCACCAGGCACAGCATCTCCAGCCAGGCAAGGGAGGGGATGGTCCTGCTCTGCTCTGCTCTGCTCTGCTCTGGGCCAGCCTCACCTCGAGTGCTGGGGGCAGTGTTGGGTGCCACAAGATAAGAAAGACATTAAACTATTGGAGAGTGTCCAAAGGAGGCTACAAAGATGGTGAAGGGCCTTGAGGGGAAGCCATATGAGGAGCAACTGAGGTCCCTTGGTCTGTTCAGCCTGGAGGAGACTGAGGGGAGACCTCATTGCAGTCTGCAACTTCCTCAAGAGAGGAAGAGATCTGTGCTCTGTGGTGACAGTGACAGGACCCAAGGGAATGGCCTGGAGTTTTGTCAGGGGAGGTTTAAGTTGGATATTAGAAGAAGGTTCTTCACCCAGAGGGTGGTTGCCCACTGGAACAGGCTCCCCAGGGAATTGGTCACAGCACCAGCCTGACAGAGTTCAAGAAGCATTTGGACACATGGTGTGACTCTTAGGAATGGTCCTGTGCAGGGCTGGGAGTTGGACTCGATGATCCTTGTGAATTCCTCCCAACACAGTTTATTCTGTGATTCTGTGGAAACAAACTGGCAGCACTTAGTCGCTGGTCATTCTTGATCCCAATCTGAAGGCAAGACAACTCTACAAAAACAAGGCAACCCAGGCAAGTGAGAAATGGCACAAGCCAGGGGCCAGCTCAGGGTCCCTCGTACTCTACACCTGCCATACAGCAGGAGGTCAAATCCATAGCTTGTCTCAGATGCATTTATTGAATATTTTTTCCCTCTTTCAGACTGAAAACAAAGGTATTTAGCCTGCCCCAGGGGATGTGGTGGTAAAAACTCACACAGATATCCCAAAGTCCCATATTTCCCTCTCCTTTCCCCAGATTTCTGGTTTTACCATTATACTGAAACAGTGACCATTATTTTAGACATTTGTAATTCACAGTCATGGACAACAAAATTCTTCATCCAAAACAGCTTCTACTCTCCTCCAGGGATTTGGTTGGTAGGCAGTGGTCTGACTCCATTTCTATTTAAAATATACTTTGTATATTGTCCGTGGAAAAACAACAAAAGGAAAAACATACCTGTGAGAAGAACCCTGGTATAGTACATGTAAATATATAAACCAGCAAGCTGTGTGCTTGGCTCTCTGCTTTCCCCCTACTTCCCTTCTTAGCAAAAGGAAAAGCAAGAGTGGTACCTTCAGGTCACATCCATCACATCAGTCCTTTTCAAATATGAGGACCTGATCATCATTTGACTGGTGAGATGTCGCAGGGTACTGGCAGCATAAAGACACAGTGATATTGTACTGTAAATTCCCATCATGTTTCCCCTCTCCAAGCTGGGCTGCAGGTCACAAAGATCACTGGGTGCAACAGTGCAGCAGTTTGTATTTACTAGCTGGTAATAACACGATGGACCAAAATGTGAGCTTATTTACATGGGTGTCAGGCCAGAGTAGCCTCTTGGTGCCACTGGATTTACACAAGATTTACACCCCTGCGACCAAGAGCAGAATTTGGCCCTAAATTATGCTGCAGTTAAAGACCCCATGTTTCTGAGTTGTGGAGCATTGTTTACACCCACATGAAATGGGTCGTAAAATGCCATTGCGCTGATTTGTTGGAGTGTTAGACTCAATTTGCTCAGGTGTAAATAACTACCTGGTGGGTGGCATAATATTTGCATCCTGTAGCTTAAGGCATTGCTGTCTGCTGCAAATCAGTCAGGCTTCAGGCTCCAGTATCCTCCTGGGAGCAGGATGGATCTTCTGGCCTGGAGAAAGTGATGCAATAGCAGATTGCTAATGAGTGGGAGTTCATGGGGCATGACATACATAGAATAAAATTGGAATATCTTGTGTATACTTTCATTATTTTTTGCAGCTGAAATCTCGTGTCCTGATGACTCCTTTAGCAATCTCTCCGCCAAGAAGCACGCCAGAGCCGGATATTAGTTCCATCCCCCAGGATGCAGCTACGGTACCCAACTCGGACACCCCACAGGCTCTCACAGGTACTCAGCCTCAAGTGCTCCTTGACCAAGGGGTGAGCAGGAGCCACAGGCTGACAGCCAGATGTCACAGACAGATGCTGTGCTTTCCAGAGCAGGGGGAGCTCATGAAAATGGGGTGTTTGCAGATTAGTCTGGTGACCAGTGATAAGGAGCAGAGATGTCCTGGAAGTCTGTATTTTGACTGCCATGTGTTGAGTTTAGTGGAGATGCCAGTTCCATTCCTCTTGAAATGTGAACATCAAAACCGAAGAATGCTCCATTTTATACCTAACATTTTCACCCCATCTAATGTGTTGCAATGACCAAACTAAATCCCTGTGTTAACATAAAGCATCTATTACAGCTGTGGGGAGAAGTACATGGTCTGACTGTAGGCACAGCTACCAGCACAAAAATCCCAAAGCCAGGTGTGGTCATTTCCAAATGTAGTCGGAAAACACAGCCTTCCTCTTTCTTTTGGTTTATATTACCAGGAGTAACATAGGTCAAGGCTTTTAAACTGATGTAAACGAGAAGAAAATCAACAAGACAGCTGATTCACCCTGAGATTTTAGCAGAGAAATGGATTAGATAACATTAGAATCTAAACACAACACATAAATCCCATTATTTCTTAGCTGGGATGCACAGAGGAGAAGTTTTCCATCTGCTCTGGTGGCAGAATTACACTAAACCTAGCAACAATGACAATAATATGTTTTATTCTCGTTTATCCCTTCACACACAAATTCTGCAAAGCACTTGGCAAACACCAGCTGAGTAGATGGAAGTGTCCTGAGAGGTTGCTCAGGGCTGCTTTTGGAATGGGACAGGGAGGCACAGTCCACCAGCCCTGCCAGATCACCAGGGGGGCTGCAAAGGCAGAGGCCCGATGGGTCATTTCAGGCTCAGGGGATGCAGTGCCCCGCACCTCTGTCTGCCCATCCTCGTGCCACTGGCACCTTTCCTCCCAGCATATTCCCAACAGTGCATGCAGGTTCCCACCAGAGCAGGGTTGGCAGGAGGCGAAGCTCAATCCAGCTTTTACCTCCCTCTCTGTTTCGAAAGGACTGTAGGGACCCTGGCTTTGCAGTGGGGGATTCAGCACATTAGCTGCAAGCTGCAGAGTCCCTCCCACAGCTGAGCCCCGACAAAGCCAGTGGATTGTCACGCAGAAGCCACACTGTGCAGATTTGTCAAGGTGTGGTGCTCTGGGAAAGCTGCACTCTGACAAACCCCTGCAATTCCTGCATGCTGCTGCTGTATTTTCAGTGCACTACCCCTTTGTTTGTTTGGCACTTGGAAGGTGGTAAGTGGTATCATGATAAATATGATTGCTATTACCCTCCTGTTTACCCAGGATGTACTGCTTGGGGCCCTTCTGCTGGTCCCTGCAAGATGGGGAGCAGAGTGCACTGTGACAGTTGCACTAGATTTTCATTATGGCAATGCACACTGTAAATTATATCCAACTTTACACAGCTGTCATCATGTCCTCCACTCTGCTTGATGGGTTTTTTTTTGTCACATATCTGATTTCTGTCAGAAGATAATGTTATATTGTTTGAGAGATGACAGCTCGAGCACACTCAGCCAGCTATTATAATTTGTCTCACTTTAGCCTGACTTTAGGCTGTGTCTTAGTCGCCCTTAGTTACGGCAGCGCTATCCCTGCTTCCCCTGAGATGCAGCTGGCCTCAGCCAAGCTTAAAATAAGTTCATGGTAGTGAGGAGAACACTCGGTTTTGGGGTTTTTTTTGCTACTGCTGGCAGGCCTGAAGGCATGTAGAAAAACTGCCTTTGCAGCTTATGACAGGAGGAAGAGCTTGGCTGTGGAGAGGTTGGGGCAGACCCCCTTGCAGACCCCTGTGCAGCACAGTCACGTTGTTGTGGTCCCAAAATGTATCACTGCACACCATGTACAATTTCTCTCACTTTGATGCAGTGTGTAGAGTGTTAGGTTGGACATGGAGGGTTAGGAAGCTCCCAAAGCCCAGAGTCTCTGCCATGGCGCTGTGCAGCTCAGTGCAGCATAGCCTCCAGAAATTACTCCTCCTCCCAGCTGCATTAAGGTCAGAAGAAGAAAGGATCCAAAGTCTTTACAAAACTCATCTTAGAGCAGTGCTTCTCAGAGTGACTCCCAATGAACTGGTCTAAAACACACAGAGGAAAAAAATTAAACAACCTGGAAACACACTTCAGGCTGGCATTCCCTCCTTGCTGTGAAGTCACCACTGGTAGTCACCATTCTGCACTCCCAGGACATTCTTCTGGTCACAAGTTGCATGGAAAAGGTAGACTCAAGAGAGCAGACCCCAGGCATACACAGGAGCTTTTTTAGGTGCATGTAGCTTATCCTAGCCTGTGACACTGAGCTGGACCTAAACTCAGCTTGCTTTGCTTTGGCAATGGGTCATCAGCACAAGGAAGTCTGGCTCTGCCATCACAGATGGCAACAATTCACCAGTGAAGGAAGAACTGGGAAATGAATAGGAATGTAGAATACTAGAATTTGCTTGGGTGCTCTCAGGACTGTTTTGTAACAACCTTGTTGGGATTTTATGTCTACAGTCTGCATTTATGTCAACAAACAAGCGAACCTGGGGCCGTACCTTGACAGAAAAAAGGTGCAGCAGCTGCCAGAGCACTTTGGCCCAGAGCGGCCGTCGGCAGCCCTGCAGCAAGCAGTGCAAGCCTGCATCGACTGTGCCCTCCAGCAAAAGGTGGTCTTCTCCCTCATCAGGCAGGGCTACGGAGGCGAGATGGTGTCAGGTAAAGCATCTTTGGAAGGGGCTTGGGGCCAGTTGGGAAGTGCTTGAAGTCTTAACGTGTTCCCCAGTCCAGCCTGCCCTGGATGTCCTGTTCCCATCAGCGGGACGGCAACCAGCTTTGAGTATCACTTGTGCCTTTGTAAAATGAGCTGCTGCAGGCATCACCTTGGTGTCAGATGAAAGAATGTTGGTAAGGGGTATTGCAGGGCTGATTCAGGGGAGGAACATGCACTCTGGAGTCTGCCTCTTACCCCTCTTTGGAACAGTGCTGAGGCCAGGGCTGAGAGCTGTTTTCATGCAGCCTTTCAAGGATGAGCAGCAATGCCAGCCTACCTCATGACACACATTGACACCACGAGTACACATTCATGCCTCACGTGATGCAAAACTCTGCAACAGGTTGCCCAGAGAGGTGGTGGATGCCCCATCCTCAGATATATTCCAGGTCAGGCTGGATGGGCCTCGGAGCCATTTGAGCTAGCTGAAGATGTCCCTGGTCAGTGCAGGAGGGTTGCACTAAGAGACCTGTAAAGGTCCCTTCCAGCCAAAATTATGCGATGACTCTCTGATTTTGTGTTTCACGAAAGGGCAATTTTTATGGAATTTAGATGTTGGTGTGTTCCCCTGCCTACAGTTCATGAGCCAAACCTGCTCTGCACTGCAGGAATTGCAGAAGTCCCACGGCAATTCCCCATGCAGCAGGACTGCACACAGTCTGCACAAATATATCAGAGAGGATCATAGACCAAGGGGAACTACCCAGGAGCTCCTCATCTTCCCACAGTGGCACTTCTTGCTGTGTCCTGATGAGCCTCCCATGTCCCATGATTAATTCCCTGGCCTGGTTCTCAGCATGAATGTGAACTTTTCTTCTATCACAGCAGGAGTTTTGTGTCACAACATTGTTTTGGCATATGGGGATGCAGTGGGAATGAAACAATGATGGGAATATGGGAACAGCACTCCAATGAGCTGCTGCAGATGAGTCAGGCACAAACACAAAGCCAAGGATTGCAAGTCCAATCAGTTTCACAGGGACTGCAGATGCTCAGCTGTGCCACTGGGACCTTCTTGTGTGGGAGCCCAAGCTCTGGTCCTCTGTGCAGCATATAAATCCTGCTTCTTCCCTCTCCTCGAGTTCTCTGTAATCACAGGTGTGCCTTGCCTAAGGGACATCAGAAATACTCTGAGAATGATCCAGACTTGTTCACAGAAACACAAGGACTGAAGCAATTCAGTGCAAAGCTTCATTTTTGCCTAGTTCTGTGCTGCATATATGATTTTCATTACAATCAGGAGAGTCGTATTATGCACCAAGCCTGCCAAGTTCCTTGGTCTCAGTTCCTCTGAGCTGGCTCAGCTTCAGCTTCACCTGGACTGAAAGCACCTGCTCAACATTTCTCCCAATTTCATGCTTCTTCTAGTCATCAAAGAGAGGTGAATGACCTCCTAGTCATGGTGTGGCTCTGCAGTTGCACCTCAGTCCCAGCAGCACAGATGAGTTTTGTCAGGGGCTTTTCAATCTTCCCATGGCCTGGCTCACAGATGCTCAACCAGCTGTGGAGCATAATCCCTCACAGCAACTCAGCCTAACAGGAAATCTCCGAAGTTATCCCCAAAATTATAAGTCTAATGTTGCAATTTTTACTTGTTGGTAGTGATGGGAGACTGTAGGATTGGGAAAAAACCTTCGAGGTGGAAGAGTCCAGGCAGCCATATCATGTAGTCCTCCCTGCAAACCTGTTGAAACTGAATGTGTCCTGCTACAACTGAACCTGGTGGGTCCATTATGACCCCTCCATGTTGCCCATGGCTGGGACCTTATGCCCTTTTTGATTCCTGGCTAAATACGTCCCCTGACAGGTTTACCCAGGAATTGTAATTGCTCTATTCTCACCCACAGATGTATTTCTAAGATAGCCACCCTCACCCCACTAGGCTGAGATACACAGTTCCTTTCAGGTCAGGAAGATCACTGGATCAGTGAGAGGAGTGCAGGTGTCTTGCCACAGTCCCACATAGCAGGATTGTGATGGCTGCAGTGCCACAGGAAAAATTTCTGTTCCCCAAACATCCCTGTGGTCTGCCTGTGCACTTCTGCAAGTGAATTCACCCTTCTTCAGCCTGGATGACCAGAATGATGCCCATCAGTCTGTCTCATATTTCTCCAGAACTCTGTATAGTGGTTTTAACACTCAGTTTTTTCTCCTGGAAGTGTTTTGTTCCACACGTTCTGGAAATATATCTGAGTTTTTCATGACTGTCTCACCTTGCTGTTTTATGGGCATCTGGTAAGCTTGTATTATCATTTCTTCTCCCATCAGGTTGTTTTGAGTCTCCTCAAAGAGTTATGGATTTCTGTTTACTTTCCAGATTTTTTTCACTCATTTTTACTATCAGAGAAGTCAAAATCAGTTGATCCTTTCTGTGCAATCTACCAGATCTCTTCTCCATTGATGATGCTGCCACAAAATCCACAAAATCTTTTTGTGCCACCACAGACCGCTGGTTTCTCTGTGGGACTTGGGTGCCACTGCCAGCAGACCCTGTTGTCATTTCCTGACCCACTTTTTTATGCAATCATTTCCAACTGAATGAAGGGTTTCTTGTACTTTACTGTATTCTGGATGGACCACAGCTGCCAACATTCCCTTGCCTATAAATCCAATTAACTTGGTAAATAAAGATCAACGAGGAAGCTGTTACCTCTCTCTTCAGTACCTGGTACTTTTCATTCATTCATACACAACCATGCTTTTAATTCTTATCTCCCCATTATCTTTTAAAACCTTGGGTACTGCTGAAGTCAGCCTAATAGCCCATCACTATTGGTGATCACTGCAGATCACTTTCTTTCCCCTTCCTTAGCCCAGGGTATCATAATTGCCTCCTTCTAATGACACAATACAGTTTTCAGTTGGATGCCTATATTAGAAAGGCTTGCACTGCTGGCCATGCCAGTCAGCATCTTTCAGCTCTCCAGGGGGAAGGTGATCTGGGTCACACAGACTCAGCTCCTCCAGTTTGTTGTGTGCCTCAGGTAGGGTAATTTTGCAAACTATTTTAAGGCATACAGAAACTCGAGTAAAATTATTTCCCCTGTTCTCATTCTTCCTCCTGCCATGCATCCACAGGTATTGAATTGCTTCTGTTTTGCTTTCCAGTTTCAGCCTCTTTTGAGGGGAAGCAGCATCTCCAGAGCCTGCTGGTAGTGAACAGCATAGGGTACGTCCTGCGCTTCCTGAAGAAGCTGTGTCGCAGCCTGCTGTGTGAGAACCTGTTCAGCAACCAGCCTTTCCAGCAGTACAGCGCCGTGACCGACAGCCCGCAGGTGTACGGCAGCACACGCATGGAGGCAGGTAGGCTCCCTCCTCTCCTTGGCCTCGAGAGTTAACAGAGCTGGAGAAATGGCTGATGGATACTGGGGGGTCCTGTTTTGTTCTGTACAGTTGGGACAGAGATGAGAGATCTCCAGAGTCAGTTCTTAGAACATGAGGTTATTGCAAAAGCGCGTGGGTGTAAGAGACCTGCCAGGGGCTGCCAGGCACAGCCCAAAGCAGCTCAGAGAACAGAGAGAAAGGGGGTCCAAGATGGAGGGAAGAAGAGAGAGTTTGGTTGCCATTTACAATACAATAAATTGTCTGCTGTGTTGAATATTCTGATTTTCATTTACCAATCTAGAGTAAGCTACAAATCTTACCACATTTACATACAGCCTATGAGATTCATTGCATTACCATAAGGCGTTATATTTAAACACTAAAAACTGCTTTTTGGACCCTCTGCCAAGTAGGCAGGGGCTGTTTTGACCCTTGGACCTTTCTGCAAGCAGAGGGTAGTGTTTCATCAAGAAGGGATTACCTCCAGTCAGCCATGCCATTGTTTTCTAGTTGTTCAGTAACTGGGGCTTAATATCTCAAAGCTTGTCTTCATTTCAATCTCGCTCATAGTTTCTATGTTCTTAGCATCTTTTGCCAGGTAATCATATTTAAAAGGCTTTCCTATTTCATCTTCCCCAACAAATGGCTGTCTCTTTTTTTTGGTGCTGTGCTGTGTATGATAGGGAGCTCCAGGCCTCTGTGGGACCTTTCCAGAGGGAGGTAGTGAGCTTACCCGTGATATTACTCCAGTGGTTATAGAGGAGGTGTTTGGGTGAGAATCGCTGTGCTGAGGTGCCCCAGCAGAGAAATTTTGGGCCAGCATGTTAAGTGAGCAGAAACCTAAGGTACACATTACTGGCTGTAGCCCAGTCAGCCTGGGTCCCAGTCTGCCACCTCCATCCGTGAGTATAAACCTTAATGAGTTGTGACTGCTAAGTGGTTTGCTTTGCTACTTGCAGGAATGTTTCTTCTAGCTTAAAACCCTCTGGGGCCTGCAAGGTCCCTGTCAGTGCTTCACTGTGTGGGGCAAAGCCTGGAGGGGCTCTGGCATGGGGCAGATGCATCCAAGGATGGTGGTGGTCCTGAGGGCACCTGCCCTGAGCAGCACTGGGCTCCCAGATGGATGGCACCCCTGAGCTTCCTTCTTGCTCCCATTCTGGTGCTGGCCCCACACAGCCCCCATGGAGCTGGGACATGCCTGCAGCCCCATCTGCAATCAGTGGCTGGAAAGTTGCCCTGGGGTCTTACTACAGCATTGCAAAAGCTAGTTTAGAAAAAAAGAAAGATGTAAATTATGGGCACGAGACTTCATTTCACCTGCAGGCTTCCTCCTGACTTAAATTATTTTTTCCTTTTCTTTTATTAACAGTGCTGTGTGTGTTTGGGGAGCACACTGTCTCTCATGCATTCAGTTTAACGGCAGATGAGAAAAAGGTGTTTTAGTGCCCACAATTATGATTTTTTAATCACTTGTTCACCAAGAATACCCTAAGTGTGCACTTTGCACACCAAAGCTGGGAGAGGGCTGTGCACACATTGCAGAAATCATCTTTTTGTACAAAGAAAACCAGCTGGCACTCTTACACATAGGGGAGGAAAGGCAGGAGCCCAGACTGGAAAGCAGTGTTTTTCTTCCCTCTCTACTAGGGCATTTGCAGCAAGCTGAATGCTTCTGAGAGGTCAAGGGATTTCTGTAGCACCGAGCGAGTGCAGCCCAGGAGGCCTGGCATTTGCGTTTGCATTTGCATTTTAATTTGCATGTACATTTGCATTCACTTTTGCACGGCAGAGCTGTGTGTGAAGGAAGGCAATTCCACAACTGGAATTTTTACAGTTGCTGTTACACTCTGAGTGTCTCCCTCCCCACAAAATTCCAACGCAGATGTCTCTGACTCCATTCTCACTGGATCTCCCCAGACACTGAGGATGGGCAAAACATTATTTTTCACTCAGACTAGACAGGAGATGTGGGTGTAGGCCAGGCTTCTCTTTCCTGGGTCTCCCACTGTGGGGTGGGGTGTGTGGGTGTGTGTGCAATTAATAGCCCCCAGCACGGGCTATGCTGCCTGGGCTAGTCAGGTAGGTTTAGATTAGCTATGAGGAAGAAATTCTTTACTGTGAGAGTGGTGAGAGACTGAAACAGGTTGCCCAGAGAAGCTGTGGATGTTCCACCCCTGGAAGTGTTGAAGGTCAAGTTGGATTGGGACCCTGAGTCTGTGTTTAATGCTGCATTGCCTGAATCTCCTTCCATCTCACCAGGAGCCAGCATTTCTCTGCAGCAAGGTCTGCACAGAGCAGAGACAGGGTTTCCCACGGTGCAGGGACAAGCAGGACCAGAGGAGCTCTGCTGCAGACAGGTCTGTGAGGGCGCCTGTTGGGATAAAGCTCTCATGGAAGGAGCAGGGCCATAATAAAGCACCACAGGAAGCCATGCAGAGCAGCCGCATTTTTCATTGTTTCTGTTCTCCATCTTGTAATCGAGATGTCCTTTCTTTTAAAATCATGTGCTTTTCAGCCCCTTTACACCAATGAATCTAATCCATGTATTGACTTTGGTGCAGTTACTCTTGATGTACAGCGTTGGAAGTGAGAGGAGAGGCCGGCATCGTGTCCAGCCATATTAATCCACTTACACCATGCAGGAGTCACCTTTTAACCTTGCCCCAAAGCACATGCCCCTAAGCCATAATTCACCTGTGCTCACAGCAAGCTGCCAGATGCTAATGGCTGTGTACAGGCCAGGTGGGATTTGTTGACATATGCATATATCACTTACAGCTGTGTTTTACATGCCTAGGAAGTGCACACTCATCAGGCTGTGCCTAGAGCTGGCCTCTGCAATGAGCTTCTTGGCAGTGCATTACCCTCCCTGCACCTGAGCCCCATGCTCTGCCTGCTTTGCCAATGGCCCTCACATGTCTCATGTCTCACATGGGACATTGCCCATGTGAAGGGACTTTCTGCCTCATGAGAGTGATTTGTGGGGAGCACGCAGTTGTGGGGTCACTCCCAGGCCTTCATCTGGGAAATGCCCAGCTTCAGGTCTACATGACAGCAAATCCTGAGACATTACCTGTCCCCACAGCACCTGGGTTCAAAGCACCTCTGAACCTGCACCCCAGAATTTTCCATGGGAGCAGTAGAGCAGTTTGAGCTAAATGATGGTAATACCCAGGTGACCTGTGTGGAAAGCTCTGTGAAGTGTGGCTGGGGCTAGGTGGTGGGAAGCCATCAGAGATGCTGTGAAGTGTCTCCACTCTGTGTTCGGATTTCATCATTTGCCTCATGGTCAGCTAACGGAGGCTCAGATGGGAGCATGCAAAAGGACAGCTACATAACTGCTGACATGCACCCATGAGATATTATATTCTTTTTCAGAGGAAGCCATGTTTGCTAGAAAACTTCTGGCTAGCCTGAGGGTGGGCACAGAAATGGAAGAAGTTTCTCTTATGTGAGAAGCATGAACTTTGACAACCATCTACTTTCCCTTTCAGTCAGTCCTTTCCTTTCTCCTTCTGTCCCACACCTTGACTTTTGGCTATTTTGTGCTGTTAGACAGTTGATGTCTTCACACAGAGCATGGCTGCATGTGGCTGCAGCACAACTTTCTTTATGCAAGAACTTCTGTGGCCACCCTGTATCATTCCTATCATGGAGGAAGATGGGAAGGTCTGTGAATTAGGTCCCCAGCCTTGCTGTTCTCCCTACGGCCAAGTCAAATTTGGATACATAGATACCATAAGGAGTTCCCTACCACTGTCCACAGGAGAACAGCACCTCTTCTTGTGGCACTGGCTGGAAGTAGGGATCTATATGGAGCAGAAACATAGCAGGATGCTAGTACCTCTGTCTACAGGAGGGTAGGCTTCTCCTATCCACAAGCCCTTGAAAAGCTGGTGTGACAAGCACACTGGCAATGCACAATAGGAGCGTGACTAAGTAGGCAAGCCACTGGCCCGGGAATGGGACTTTTATAAGAGACATTCCCATTGACTATGTGGGCAAGCCACTCTTCCCTGCTGTGCCTTTATTTGAGTATTTGTTGAATGAGGGCAATAATTCTTGACAACATGTGCAAAGCCCTTCTAAAACAGCCAGGAAAAAAGAATAATATGATAGAAAACCACATATTACTACAATCAATATTTTCCGTCGCAAGCACCAAACAAACAGCAGCTCAGAAGTTTCAAGCCCTGGGAGGGTAAGAAAAATGTTGTCTTTCCCCTTTCTAGTACCATGGCTTGTTTAATCTTGTCTTGTTGCATGCTATGAGGAACAGTGCTCCCAGCTTCTCAGCACACTCGGAATAAATGGCTTTTATGGCTATCAATAGCTCCAGCGCTCCTCAGCATTTAATTACCTGCAAAAGCCATTTATTGCCTCGTATATTCCTCTACCACGATCATTATCCTTTAAACAATAAATAAAACATTAAGGTCACTCTTAAAGAGGGAGCAGAGCCATCCAGCCACAACAAAGCATAATATAAAAAGTTTATGTGGTCTTTGGGGCTTTTGGATTGATGGCAGAGCCTGCAATACAGTTGAGAAAGGCTGGGATGCTTTCCTTCCTTCCTTCCTTCCTTCCTTGCCTCCATCAGCAGGCTGGGTGCCTTCTCCCTCCCCACCTGACACAACTGGCCACAGGGCAAGACATCCCACCAAGGACCCTCGTGCTGAGGTCCTGCTTGCAGCTGCAGCACCATCCTGAGGACTGGCTTCCTGAAATGAGGTGTCCAGGGTGGTAACTGTGGAAGAGACAAAGAAGAGGCAACTGCAGCTGGATCAGCATGCTGTAGCCCAGAAACCTGGGGAGGGACAGGAACAGTTTAGGATGGTCCAAGGGATACAAAGTAAAGGCAGGGAGTTGTAAGAAAAGAGATAGTCAGTCAGTGCTCCTGTGAAGGGGTTTCATGAGGGTGGTAGCAGAGACTTTAGCATTCAGATCCTTTAAACCTAGATCAGAAGAAACTAATAAAATGTACACTAAGGAGCAAATCCTGGCAGGAAGAAAAATAAGAGATGAATGGAAGAGAGAAAATTCAGCTGTGATGTATTTTGCCTGGACTCTATAGAATTTCCAGAATTGGCTAAATTGAACTTTCTGACCTTTAAGTTGTGAGATTACTGTTTGCTCACTCACAAATGAAGAAAGACTCCCTTTCTCTTCCTTTAAGTTTATGAAATTGTATGTCCTTGTGGATGCTAAGCAATGAAGCTGTAAGCAGACATCCCCCCAGCAGCCACCCCGAGGGAACTCCTCCTTCCCACGTCCTGCTGAGCTGTTTTACCTTCACTGACTCGAGGGGGTGCAAGAAAGTTCACCCCTTTTGAAAAGTTACCCCTGGGGGAGTAGCCCCCTGCCCTCAGCAGTGAATAAGGAAAGCCCAAAGGCCCTTTCATCCTCCATCCCAAGATGTGCTCAGTGCCATGGCACAGACACCGACCGTGCTGGATATTGCCTGGGCTGCAGCCATGGAGGTTAGAAAAGAGAGCCAAGCTATGAAATAGAACTTAAGGATGCTTTATTTCTCCATATCAAAGGGTATGCATAAGGAAAGTGGATGAAATGATAGGCATAAATGCATAAAGCATGATGGATGAGATCATATCCACTACAGAAAAAAATACCCCTGGGTATAAGCATTTAATTCAAGCTTTACAAGCAGAGTCATGTGGAGGAAGCATGGACATTTTCAGAGCCCCAGTCAGGTAAATCATGTGATTGTTACTCTGTTTTAGCTCCAAGTTTAGCTTTGTTTTAGCTGGTTAAGACTTTTGCATACTTTTTTGTATGATTCCTTTAGGAGATACCTGAAGTTAGTAGTCCAGGGTTTTATTTTAAATATCTTAAATTAAAGTTGAAACAGGAATTTCCATTCCTAAACTTTTCAAATATTGACCCAAATACCTGTGATCCAATATACCAGTATTTCAAGCAGTCAGATGAGGCCACAAGCCAGAATTGGTGATGAGAAACCTATGCAAGTGCTGCAAGCAGAAGCCAACCCGACACCTGCTTTTTCAAAGACACGAGTGGGAAAAAAGGTGAACATCAGGATTCAGTGCTTATTAAGTAAAAGAGAAAACAAGAAAGGCTTTGGAAGAGAGTGGAACTTTTGCTTGTGAATGTGGACGAGAGGGCCCTTGCTTCTGGGATTGCCTAGTATGTGGTGCCTGTGGCAGGGCCTGGGCTTGCACCTCCAAGGGAGGAAGCAGGCAGCTGAGAGTGGGGAAAGGGAGTCTGGTATTTAGGCTGTTTCGATTTGACAGGTTTCAAACAAGATTCAGATTTTTTTTTTTTGCAGGATATTTCTGATTTTTGCTTGAATGTTCTTCAGTTTTTCAGCTCAGTTTTTCACCTTCTCCATATTGCTCTCTGTTTTAACCTTTCATCATCATCTCTCCCTTATCTGTCTTTATCTACCTTCTGTTTCTCTCTATCCTTTCCCAGTTCACGACAAAATAAATGGAAACCCACACACAGTGGCATTCCACTTCCATGGAAATAAAACATTCACTGTTTTTTCTTGAAAAGTCTTGGCCACTGTTTGATCAGCAGTACTCCCCAATTCCTTAGGATTTATTTGTTTGCAGTAATTATACAGAGTACATCAAAATGCCTTTCGGAAAGTAGTAACACACAGCATCTGCCCGAAGAACATTAATCTGCTTGCAAAATGAGTGCAAAGCAGGGGATTAAAACAGTTAAGAGAATGCCAGAAGCAAATTGTTGGTGGTGACGTGCAGCTTGGTGTTTGTGCTGGGACAGTGCTGGCCATGGGCAGCAGTGAGCAAAGTAAGGGTGCAAGGCAAGGAGCTGTACCATCAGCATCTGGGAAGGAGAAATACATCCTCTGACTGAAAACAAGCTGCAAATGATGGCTTGGGGAATCAGGGACTTTAGGGTGGCTTTCTTCATGGAAGAAATAAGGTTAGAGAAATGACTGAAACAAAAAGCTGGCAGTGGCTTGATGGTCTTCATCAGAGAAGTCATATTTAAGGAAAACACAGGGGAGAGGCTGGGGATGAGTCCTTGGATGGAGTCCCAGGGTAAGCCCTGCTCCCCAACAGCAGGGCACAGTGCAGCCCAGTGATGTGGAGGGAAACTGGCTCTGTAGGATCATGGAAAGAGGAGGGGATAAAAGGGCTTTTCAAAGGGGAATTGGTGAGTTCCTAACTGCTGGGATTGAGGTCAACTGGGAATGTCAGGAGAAGCAGCAGAGAAGACAGGAAAAGAAAGGTTTTGTGAAGGGGAACTAAGACTTCAGGGCCCATATATGTTGTACTTACATGGCAAGAAATATCAGAAAGTTAAGCAGAGCAGCAGGGAGAAGTGAAGCAAAGACTTTATAAAAGATCTTACACCTGCATACAAACACCTGCACAGGCTCATGCTTTACATGTGCTATTCTACCTAATTTCTGGCTGAGATTATTATATTTATTAATGAGCAAACACATCTTATTTTACAGTTACTGCATTTTGCTGTAGACATCTCACGTCTGGTATCTCAAATGATTTGCTTTTCAAACAATAAAAAAATTACTGTTAAATATTTTAAGCCAGTGCTAAGCAATGTGATTCAGGGATATTCATCACGGTGGAAGCAAAACAGAAATGCACTGCGTACTTCATCTGCAGAGAATCCCAGTATATAAAGCCATGAAAATTTCAAATAACACAGTCATTTTCATCTAGTCTATTCTATATACGGTTTTTTGTGACTTCTATCAATACTGATTTATAGGGATACAGAGTGCATTATAAACTACCTTGATAGAAAAACCCCTCTAGCTACTGCTAGAAGCTGGAAACTGAAAAGATCGATCGCAGCCTCTCCCATCTCCCTCTGCCATTGCAGATCCATTGCTGTCCTAAGACACAAAACTATACAACCCTGATAAATCTTCTTTTCATGATGTACACTCTGGTATAACATAAAGGCAAGGGAGAAGGGAAGAGAAAGGAGGAGCAGGTCTGAAATCAAGTGGAAGAGACCAAAGCAAGGCTTTTTCTACAGCCTAGCCTGTGTCATTGAAATCCCTTTGCCTTCACTCATGGGTGTGCCTAAACAATTTGCTTGTGCTGTAACACAGGACTAAAACCTCTCCATTGTAACTAAGTACATTTGCTCAATCCTCCCCAAGCACTTCAAAAATGGAAAAAATTCCTCAATGGGTTATTTATTCACACGAGCACCTTTTATTATTAAATCTAATATATTTGTCAGCAGCTAGCTTTTGAATTTACTCTACCTTTTTATTCAGTTTGAACAATAAAACCACGCTGATCTGTTCCCAGCTGGTTTCATTCCCTGTTCTACTGCATTAAACACAATGTGGCTGTTGTCTGGGCTGCAAACACTCAAGGGAAATTGTTTAAATAATGAAAAAAAATCGCTTAAGCTGAGGACCTAATCAGGACAACATTGGATTTTGGAAAATTCTCTAAAAAATTTAGATTCTTGATGTTAACTGACTGGCAGCTTCTCCTTGGGGGACTCAGCATTTCAGTTACTGCAAAATATTTTTTAGCAGCTAGGACACAGCTAGATGATACATGGTGCAGTAAAGCCTCAGACAAAACCCTGGAGAATTCATTGCAGGTTTTATCTCCACAGTGTGACCATAGTTTCACTGTTCATAATATCTGCATTCACAAGCGAATGAGGCATATTTACATTTTCCTCTTCTGACTGACTACTAAGCCCCCCTTTTTTTCCCCTGTGGATGCAACTGTGTGTTCCTATAACCTGTGCAGAAGTTCTCCCTGCACACCGCAGGCGTGACAGCCCTGACCCGCTGCTGGCGGATGCCCTGGGCTGCCTGCTCACTCAGTGCCTCTCTGCAGCAGCCTCAGGGATGCTGGGACTCCCTGGGGAGGTCTCACCATGCCACTTTGCCTTGGCAAGCAGTGAGCAGCTTGGCTCTGCTGCCACAAACCAGATGTCGCTCCCTGTCATGTTCTCCTTGTCCAGGCAAACTGTGGCAGCCACGGTTGGTGTGGGAAAGGTCTGGTCCTTGCCCAGCTGTGGAGGGTGCAGATGCATGCACCAGAGAGTGGTGTTGACACGGTACAGAAACATCTGCTAAGGGTTGACATCACATTTTCATTGTGCTGCATGTCTGGATGGGCAGTGGAGCTAAAAGGAATGGGTTGGTGCTGTAATCCAAGAGTAAATCACAGCTGGCAGAGCTGGAAAGTCTTAATCTATCAGAGGAGGCTCTTATCTTTAGATAGATGCATGCAGGCTCAAACTACAGGGAAGATAAGGGCCGTGGTACATTCCTGAGTGGACAGAAATGTGTGAGGCTGTTTGGAAGGAACAGAAAAATGTCTTTTAAAGTCTTTTAAGAGTTGATGTTTAAAACAGAAGATAGCAGTTTAGAGCCAAGGCATATCTTTCCCAATCTTAAATACTGTTCATATCTTTCTGCTCTATCCCTCTCTGGCTTACACTAAGATTGAACTGATGGTTAAACTCATCTGAAGGATTTCCTTCTACATTTCAGCATTTGCTTTTTGTGTTTCCCCACTTCTATTTTTCCTTTCATGAAGGCTAAGATGCAGGGTTTCTAAGCTGCTGCTTAAAACTCTCCCCTCCCCTCCCACTTCCCAAACAGGGCAAATGCCATCCTTGTGTAGGGAGCTGGAGCCAGGCTCAGGAACTATAAAATACAGGCAAAGATAAAACCATACAAAGGAGTCTCTCAATAGGATTTTGACACTGTGGCTGGCTCATCTCAAAATGACTGGAAGATGAAAAAAGGCTGTCCCTGGCTGGGAGAAAGGAGAGGTCTGAGGAAGCTATGATATCATGCTGCTTAAAATATGGAGTTCACATCTGGTCAACCTATTACAGACAATATATGGGAGCACTTTAAAAGGTACAGGGAAGGGTCAGAGGGCAAAGCCCATCACTAAATGATATGAGGAATAGGAGATGACACAAAAAAGGAATAGTGGGGGCAGAGAAAAGAAAGACAGAAATAAATCTGTATTGACTGTGAGGAAAAGAAGTTAATGGGGAATTTAATTAAAGTAAATACAAATGATTGAGCATTGCAGGTGGTAAAGTAAAAGGTTATGAAATGACATTAAAATATGGTCCTAGAAGGAAGGGCAGTTGTCCTGGGAAGCTACTGGTGTGTAAAAGAGGACCTCCCTGGCTTGGGGATCAGTGTCCAGCATGCTCAGAGCAGGGGGTGTGGGTTTCCAGCAGTGCCCTGTGCAGCCTTCACCCAGATGCAGCCAATTCATGGCTGTGCAGGATATGGCCTGTTAACTGGGAAAAGGGACTCTGCTCCCAGCTCACTGCCCTGACCTTGGGCTCTGCTGTCCAAGGATAAACTCAGGAAAAAGCATGGGAATATTAGGAAAGGGAAAGCTGGATCGATGAAAGTGTGAGACAGGTGGAAGGGGAACAGCCTGGGGAGAAAATGGCTATGAAAATCATATGTGTGGGAGGAGGAAAAATAGAAAAGAGAGATAGGGAAATAACTGGCAAAATGGGAAAAGGGTGATGTTGTAGGTACAGGAAAGCAATGTTAGAACAAAGTCAAGGCAGTGCTGATATGCCAGAAGAAGAAATAGGAAGAGGTGACAGGGAAGAACAGAGGGAGGAGCAGGTGGGAGGAATAAGGGAATGAAGCCTGGGAGAGGTAAAGGGAGAGAAAGATGTAACATGACCAGTGATGTGGGAGCAGCAGCAGGTGAGGAAGTGGCTCAAGACATGTTTGGCCTTGGAAGAGAGAAGGTAGAACAGAGTGTCTCTGCAGTGTACAAGGAGCTTTTGCTTATAGGAGAGATTCTAACAAACTAAGTTTGGGCTTTTTTTAAGATGTAGAAGAAAAAGTAAGAGATTAGGTTTGCTGAGGAGAAGGTCAGCTAGGGGATCATCTTTCCTGTGTATATACTCTTCTTCATTTCCTGCTTGACTTGCAGTTCATTTTCATTTGCTTTCCTGATGTACAGTGAGAGCCAATTCTCCTGTCTTTCTGGAGTGTCTCTATTCCCAGATGCTGCCAAAGGCCCAGTGTTTGTGTTCTGCATTTCCATGGGCACCATGCGTCCATGTGGCACTCCGCAGTGGCAAATGGATACTGCTGGGGCAAAGAACTCAGTGTGTTACAGAAGTGAGAGACAAAATAAGTATTTTCCTTCATCCTAACGGGGAACTGAGGTCCAGAGATGACATAACCTGATCAAGGTCACTCCAGAGGTTTGCAGCAGAGCTGGGATGTTAGCTCCAGATTCTCAGGCCCTTTTAACTCTCAGCTGATTCATCTTCAGGAATTTCGCTAGGAATCTTACAGACTGATACTTCTAAGAAGCTCAGCTAAAGAAATGCCCATTTTAAAATTGGGAAGGCAACTGTGGCTTTTTTCTCTCCTTCTTTGTTGCATTTTAAGGTGTGCTGGATGCAACAGACTTGGCCTTTTCAAGCTGGCTGCCTGTGGACCATTAGTGGAAAGGAAAACTATGCCAAAATGGCTGAAGCATCTCGGGGTGGTGAGCAGTTGTAACAGAGACTACTGTGCTCAGAGGAAAAGCTCAAAGCAGCTTTCTCATAAATCCTGTTTTAAAGCATTTTGTACTAGTTTCTCACTAATATGTGGAACTGACTACCTACAAAATAAAATATGAAACTGTGACAGAATACAGAAGGGCTAAGCTACAGATTTATGAACTGTTGCATTTTCAACCTCAATAGAGACTTTTATTTTCTTCTATTCTCTTAGAAAATATGTTTTTTTCCTAATTGGCCAAAGTGGGATTAGAAGCTGTGATGGCCATACACTCTACAAATCCTTCCGGGAGCTTACAAAATGCAGATATTTTCATGCACATCATCAGTGAAACCTCAACTTGTGCAGCTTCTCTGTGGCACAAACAAACAAAGAGCTGGAAAAATAGGAGCACAAAGAGCTTCCACAGGGTTTTTTATTTTTTGGGCAGTGGGCCGCTTGAGACGATCCCTGCTCCCCCCCAGTCCAATGAAGACATTAATATGACTTTGCAAATTCCCAGAGCACCTTCCACTGGGGAACATTTCTTACAGTAATGAGCAGAGGATCCGGCTCGTTCCATGGCAATAGGCATCATTACTCCCATTTTGGAGCCCAAAGCATAGATGTGGAATAAATTGATCTAGATCAAGAAAAGAGTCCTAGGCAAGGTTAGGAACAGAAGTGACAGAGATTGGCTCCTTGCTATAATCTTGCACACAATTCATGGGTGTCCTTCCACAGGGAGATTATATCTGCACATGTCTTATTTCACACAGACTGTTGAGACAGTCTGACATCCATCAAAATATCCCTGGTGTCTGCTCAAAAATTTTGGAGTAATTTACATCCATAGCAATAAAAGCTGTATGCTGTTTATTTAGCAGGGCTCTCTTAATGTGCTGTTTGTTGTTTTGATAGTCTATGTCTTCTTCATACTGTAATCATATTAAAAGAGCATTCTTTTCCTGGAATAGAGAAGTAATGATTCACAAGAGGCATAATTATTCCATGCAGTGCAGGCAGGATGCTGCAGAAAGAGCCATCTTCTTTATGCATAAGAGGCTTTTATTGCAAGTGTTCTACACGGTAATTAAATTCCTTTGAATGAGGGGGCTTGATTGGATTTTCTTTGGTTTATTGGGAGGAGTTTGAAAAGCAAGGTATTTAGCTCAATCGCTGTATAATTTTGGCATCTGTCAGAGGTTAGGGAGAAAGGTTCAGAGTGTCTCATTCCCATTTCTCTTATGTGTTATGTTATCTGAACTCCCTTGAATTCAATTGAATTGTACACTATCTGTATTTGTATGAGAATCAAGCTCAGAAATCCCGGGCAGAAAGCAGCAGGAGACTTGAATGCATGCTGTAAGAATCCAAATCATCTAAAGAAAAAAAAGCCTTGCTAGAGAAAAGTTCCTTGCAGTTGCAAAGGCAAGTGCCCAAAAGTGAGGAAACTTCACATTTGCAGCTTTCCTTCAAATCTGATGTTTGCCTTATGGTGAGTCCAGCTTTGGCCCAGAATGGGACAAAATTTTAAAAGACAGAAGCAATGAAATAAAACAATGTAACAAAAATCTGTGCTGTGGTCTGAAACACAAGCCAAGATGCTGGCATGGCACAGCTCTCAAGCATTTGAGTTGTTGAACTAAATCAAGGTGTTTAACAACAACTACTGTACACAGCTGCCAAGCTATGGTTTGGTTTGGTGGTTTTTTTTCAAGGAAAAGAGTGAAAATGCAAATTAAAAGGAAAACTCTGTTTTCCTCCTGCATAATGCATCAGGAGGAGAGTGTTGCTCAAGCCAGGAAGCTGATGTGTGGCTTGTGGGGGAAATTTCACCCTGCTCAGATGTCTCTGTAGGGAGAGCACACATGATGAGGAAAGTGGCCTTTTCAACAGCTCAGAGAAATGTCATGGGGCACTGGAAGGCACTTCCCTAAACCAGGGGCTGCCTGCCAGGTGTTAACACCCAGTGGGAGTGGGAATCTCTAAAGTGCAGGTTGCCAGTAGGGATCTGTGAAGGCTGGGATCTTATAGAGGTTTCCAAGGGCTCTTCTTATATCCCAGTGCTGATACTGGGGCTGGGTGACAGGAGGGCTGGTTTTGCAGGGAGAATGGGTAAGAGGAGGAAGAAGACCTGTGGCCATCTTTTGTGAAGACAAAAAAAGGCAAATAGGAAAGACTTGGATATGAGGAGACTGGAGGAGGAGGATAGTGACACAGGCATAAAAGTGTCAGTCCAGACAGTGACAGACCTGAGCCTGAATCTAAGGGGAAATGGCAGAAAAAATCTACATACTACAAAACCTGGGGCTAGACCTGCCTCATGCTTGTGTGTCAGACCCCCAAGTAAAGGCAAGTATAAGTCTCTAAAGCAGGTCTTAAAGTGCAAAATTTGGTGTATTGTGAGGAATCTGAAAAGCAAGGTATTTAGCTCCTACACTGTGTGAAAAGTGCGATGCAGAGGAGAGGAGCCATAGCACTGCTTTGCAGTTGTCTGAGATGTTGGCACATTTGCCTGAACCTGAGTCAGGTCCAAGTGACTCACACATAACACATGACTGTCCATGATAAACCTTGGGTGTGCTCATCAGTCATCCAGCCTATATCCTTGCGGGATACCGGGCCTGGATGGATGTCTGCAGCTGAGGATGCTTCTGATTAATTTTGGTAATTGCAGCCAGAATACTTTGGTTTATTACCTTCACTCCTTCATACTGGCTGCCGGGCTTTATGAACTCAACAAACTGTCTGTCCTGTGGTCCTCCTCTGCCTCCTTCCTTTCAGTCCTCTATTCTCAGTGTACTTGAGGAGCACCATGAGGGAAATTGGACCTGCCAGCCACTGGCCCAGGACTTTACAGAGGATAATGTTGTAAGCTGACACAGATAGGTTATCAAGCCACAGTTTCCCTCTTGTGACTCTACTGACTTTGAACAGTTGTGTTTCCCTTCATTGTTAATTAATTCTCAGCAAGGATCTCTCGTGGCTGGGGCCAGCTGTCTGTACAAGAAGTTGAAAATGGAGCTACACTTTCTGACCAAAAAATGGGAATTTTGGCCAAAAAAAGAAAAAAAAATTTTCAAGGGTTGATTAAAACAATTTCTATTTTACTGACGTTTATTTTGTGTCTGGGCTTCCTGAGCAGAGACAGTTCTACCTGAGGACTACCTGGCTGAAGCTCCGAGCAGGAAGCAGTACAATGTGGATCCCGCCGACGCTGCCTTGGGTTCCACGGGCTCCGCGTACGCCGTGCGTCAGAGTCCCGCGGACGGACACCCTGCTGGAGGCTCCTCTTCCTCCTGTAGCCATCGTCCTGCCCAGATGTCCTCAGCGGGGTCCTCATCTACTGGCCTGCAGCATCAGACCTCCAGCCCAACAAGGAATGGGGCCCACCTTGAAGGAAACAGAAGTGGTAATGCAACATCTTCCATTTTAGCAATATGTGCTGCTATGCCGGTGCTGGGCAGGCATCTTAACTCCTTCCCAGATTCCCAAGAACATTAATAAGGTGGTTCTGTGATGGAATCCATCCAGACCATTCATGCTTCCATTTAGAAGGGAAAAATAATAACCCGTGTAAACACTAAATCAATCTGCTCACTGTTAAGTAAAAAGGCGAAGGTTTTCTAATGCTGTTGTTATGTAAACGTAAGTATCAGGTATAATTGTGTGGCAATCATGACTGTTATTATCAGCTTACACATGTAGATATTAATATAAAAGGCATTCCTCCCAAAGATTGATGCTGCCTACAGTACTACTACTGCTACTACCTGTTATTTGTGTGACACCAGCTGTGCACAAGACATGATGCAGAGCAAACCCAAATATTAGTGCCTCCCTCAAAGCATTTAAGCAGAAGGTTTTGCTTCCTAGCTGTGTGGCCCACCATACCCCTTTAATCACAAACCAAACCAGATTTTGCTTGAAAAGGCTCCCCAACAAAACACACGTTTTTTGAAATCATTCAGCTCACTGTTTAAGGGTCTTTTATTTTTCAGGAAGCAAAGTCACAAGAAGTTTATCTGCAAATTCAAGAAATGCCATGGGAACCACTGCATTCATTGATTCTTCTTCCCTTCCTTTGTATTTTTGTCCAGTTACCGTGCTAGAATTCACATTTGCTGGGGCAGTTTCTCTACCCATCAGCTACAGTTCCTATTTGCCATGATCTTTTTTCCTCTAGAAATTACCCAGGTTTATCAGATGGGTTAGCTACTTCACTGAACTTCTGTTAACTTTGTTTGCATTTTCCAAATTCTCAGTCAACAGATCTTTATCGGTAGTAATGCCAAGTGTCTTCACCCCTTACTAATTATTCACACTTCATGTATGCATTTTTCATTCTGATGATGGATCTAACAAAAGGAGTTGAATGTCTCAGCCATTTTAAAGTCATTAATTTTTCTCTTCCTCATTTATTAATGGAATCTACTGCCATGCTAGTATTATTTTTTTCAAATCTTGATATCTTTGCAGAAGATTACTGGTTCCCCTAGCCCCTTTGTCTACCATTAGCTCATTACACTGTCTTTTTGCCCTTGCATTTCCCTTGGAAACATCAATTGATTCTGCACATTCTTGCTGGGAAGCCATTCTAGAGTCTCTTTCCAGTATCCTTTGTCTAATCTTTGCTTAATTCCTCCACATCCCTCACCTCCCCAACACCTGTATTATTTCTTGCTCCTGAACGTTCACTATGTAATATTTTAGAACACTATTTTTCCAAAATATGTATTACAATTATTTATCCATGTATTTATTTGTTTGCCTAAGTCTGCCTTCTTTAATATCCAACAGCCACCCAAAACCATCACTGACTTTGCTATTCTTTTCATGCCCTTGCTTCCCTGGTTTAGCCCTGTGTTGCTCTATTATAGAGACCACTGATATGTGTTTGGTTCTCATAATTATCTCATTCTTTACTTACAGAGTCAGCTTTACTCAAAGCAAAGTGGATAGTATAGAAATACATTGCAAACAACTTGTAAAAGGTTGTCACTAGGAACTGGTGGCTTCAGTGCCAAAGAAAAGCAAATTAAAAGCCATTTCCTTTCTGATCTTGTTCAGTGCCTCTCAGGCTGGCATAATTATGTGCTGGGAGGACAAGAGGCTCACTGTGCAGAGGATTCATTTACCCCTCTCCCACCATTTCCTTAGAGCCTCCTAGCAGAACTGGAACCCTTTCATCAACCTTTATCATTGGCAGCTGTGAGGAGCCAAGATTTAACCATGTTGTTACTTACTTGCCTTAAAAATCTTTATCATTCTGCTTGGGATCAGTCTTTATCTCTTTGTAGAATGTATGAAGAGCCAGGGCAGTTCAGAGCAAAGGTCTGTCTAGCCACACATCTTGTCTCCAGAATGAAACAAGGAAAGGGATGAATGCAGAGCTGGTGGTGCATCCCCACTACCCTCTCTGCCTTCAGAAATTTGTGGCTCACAGACTTCCTCAACCAGAGGTGATAGATTCATACTTAATAAGCCTTCACAGATTTTTCCTCTCTGAATCACTTGGTGGCTTACTGAATACTTTGTGCATTTTCAGAATACACAAAACTTCTGTGAATAAGAATGTGTTGTGTGGAGAAACCTTGATATCACAGGACAGAAACTATGTTCAAGGGACTGAAGCTAAAAATCAGAGCTTCTTAAGCTTGTTCAGCTGCATTATTTTCTCTTTTTTTTTTCTTTTGACTTTGAATGTCACTTTTTCCCAGTCTCAGCCATTGTCTTGTGAAACCTCCATGTAGCCCTGAGCAGGAAGCTAAGCTTCAGGAGGCACCTCCATTTCTCTTTTCATGACTTTCCACAAAATTCGCAGTCTTTACAAAATGAAAGGCTGAAATAAGGCACATGTTTTTTTCCAGAAATGAATCAACAAAAAAGTCATCAAGTGGTCATGCAATAGGCTTTACAGGTTCCTGTATTTCTCTAGCTTAAAACTTATTAAAACACTTTGAGGAGCAAAGAGGAAGAGATTGCTTTTGAACCAGGTACCCATGACATCAGCAGTCGTAAGTGGCTTGAAACTGCAACATGTAATACCTGGGGTTAACAGGACTCATCCCAAAACAGCTTAGTAATTTTTATGTGGCAATCACTTGACACTTGCATAGCCTAGTTCCTCTGGGGTCTCTGGGTCATTTGGCCACCTCAAAAGCAAAGGCTTCCTAAAATGGAAAGGTATGCAGTGAACATCATTAAAATGGCTATAGATTAATTGATATTCTTGGGGTTTTCCTAATTTTTAGGCATTTATTAGTCCTGATATCACCCACTGTAGATTAGGGTCTACCACAGAGGCACACATAAACCCATACAGGGTTTGCTACCAAGGTCCCTAACAATCCCCTGTAGCAATCCCCTGTGCTCCACCAGTGTATGGCTGCACAGACAGCAACTCATGTTTGTGCCAGCACCATCCATCACACTTCCTGTAATCCTCTCAGACACTGTCTCCCACAGTCCCCCTCAGTCCATAGCAGAAGCTGGGTGCTTTGAGGCAGAGACATTTGCTCTCAGACATAGGCAGGCAGTTTTCTGTGGCTGTGGTGGACAACACAGTGATATCTGTGAAGTCAAGGTGCCCACATTCATTATGATATCACTTCAAGCATTAAGGCACTATGATGTTTCCAGTCACAGCCTGCTTTCATCTCTTTCACTATTTGCCATAGTGCCAGCTCTGTAACACTGGAATTCTCACCAGAGTCCTACAAAGAATTACCCACTCCTCCTTAAAATTAGAGACTGTATTACTTCACAGAAAGAAATCATGTTTTCACCCACCATGTTGCTTCCACTTCTACTGGCAACCCCAGACTTTTAAAATACACCTTTCTGCAATTGTCTTAGTGCAGCCACACTGGAGTTTGATTACTGTCATCACAAAGTCTCTCTTGCAAAGGTCTTTGGAATCTGTGCATCTGTGTTTTTCTTCTTTCTAGGCATAATTTATATGTTGCTGAATCATAAGTAAGCAAAGATGAGTAAGTGGTGCATGTCAGTCTCTGTTCTTATCCTCTTCAGTCTGTATACTTGAGGCAGACATGGGCTTATTAAAGAGAGGAAGAATTTATCTCTGAAACCTCAAACCAATCCTGTTTATTTATGAGTAGTTTTGAAAAATAGCTTGCCTTATTTATCACGGTGGGCAAATATCATGGAAAAAGCCATAATCATAAAACATATCTCAGTGCATAGCAGAACATGTCTTTCAAGCGGAATGGATGAGATTAAACCTCAAAGCTCTCATTAATGCGATTGGAAGCTTGATGCCTAATTCTCCTTGATTATGCTAAAAAATTCTGAAAAAAAAAATGAAAAATAAATCTCATTTCAGAAAGCCAGTTGGGGCTGCAAACAGATAAACATGCACTTTCCTGTCATCGTTTGCCAAATTGAAGCTTTTAAATTAGGGAAGGAATAGTCAAGGACATCATAAACCTTTCCAAGCCTGCTTACATAACAGACAAAGCCTTTATCCCAAGTATGAAGAATTGTGTGTTCAACCACAATATAATAACCTTAACCTTGCCCTGTAGCTTGTTATTTTTATGGAGATTTTATTATCTCGTATTAGCAGTTAATTATTATCACCTGAGGGTCTTTGTTAAAGAGGCAGTCCTGCTTATTAGAAGATATATTTCCTGAAAACATTTGGGGGCATGGGGGTGGAAATTTCTCTTTTTCCAGAATAATGCTGCAGGCAGCTCATGGGGGACAGATCCAGCAGTTCCCCAAGGCGAAGGAGCTGCTGATGGCATTGTGAGCCTCAGCACTGTACTCAGCAAATACAGCCTGCCTGCTAATTTTTGAGGACATTTCAGTCTGAAAATGTCAGTGTTTTCAGTGCTTTTTGTTTCCCCTACAAAAGAGAGGCAGGGCGAGGAAAGCCCAGGTAAATATTTCACGTCCATGGCCGTGTCTCACGCGGCCGGATGCTGGGCTGCTCTTGCAGCGGGCAGAGGAGCACCTGCGGCGTTGCATCCCCACACAGTGCGTGCCACGCTGTCCGTGGGAGCAGCTGCCACCCTGGTGGCACAGGGACTCCTGGGGGAGGTGCTGCAAGGCAGAGGACACCAGCCAGGTGGTGCCCAACATGTCCTGCCAGTGCCGGCCAGGGCAGAGAGATGTGCTGAGCCTGATCTTCCCTGCAGAGCTCTCTGCTGATCGTGGCCTGACAACACCCTGCCCCACCCCAAATATCCTTGAATTGTGTTCTCCCAGATGCCTGCTTTTCTGATGCATCTCTTCTTCTCCTGCTTGGTGTGCCCTAGATTTTTGCAAAAGTATCTTAAAGCCTTCCTCCTTTCCTTGTTTATAGTGGGGGGTAGTTTGTTTTTTAAAATAATTCCCATTTCTCTGCACCTTTGAGGGTCTGCTACTTCTGCTTAGTTTCAGTAGATCTGCTGCTCCTTATTATCTGCTCCAGTGCAATCAGAGAGAACCTTTTAAAATTTCATTCCCACCCCCTTCCCCTGAGGCAAAGAAATCATTTAGGCCTGCAGCAATATTAAAGTTCATCTGTCACTCCCTTTCCACTCTTATCTATCAATGACTGTACTCCCTCTGGGCTCTGTTTGTTTGCCAAGAACATATTTAGGGAGTCTGTTATTTGTCTTTCCTTCTTTTGCAGGTTTAACTCCATTTTAGCATTTTATTTCCTTGTCATGCCTCTGCAGTCATTTGGCTGTTGGCTGTGTCTCCATTCTCCCTCTCAGGAAGGTCCAGTGGTTAGAGATGAGTGGCAGAGAAAAGCCTGTGTGGGGTGAAAACTCAGACTGAGTCAGGCCACCTCTCTCCCTCAGCTTCACTCAGCTTTTGAGACTGACCTGGTAATTCCAGCTGTTTCTGTGTGGGCAATGGTCTTGACTGGGATGCCTGGAGATGTTCCCCTGCAGGGGAACCTCTTCACTGTCCTTCCCCAATATCATTTGAGACAGGAGGGGAAAGTGCTTCCCTCTGATTACCTAAATTTCCATATCCCATTCCATTAATTTGACAAATTTTTGCCACCTGTCAAAAACAGGAAATTGGATTTGACCTAGATTATGATCTCTAAAAATAATTATTGGTCGCAAGCACTCCCATCTCTTTGTAATCTGAGTATTCATTATCATCTTGATTAATTCTGATGACAGGATGGCATAGGATACCCAGGAGACATAAGACTTCCTCATTTATCTAATTCTTAGGTTAAGTGTGAATACCTTCAGATATGAAAAAAATGTATAGTACTTGCCCTGCTGCCATCAAACACTTTTGTGCTTAATGTAATCTTTCACCAAAGTGATGCTACTGAAAGAAACCCCATGCCTTTGTGTATTCATGAAATGATCTATTTTCTCTTGTAAATAGAGAAATTACACTCAGATGTGTAAAATACAATGTTAAAAAGCCAAATAGATTAATCAACAAAATAAATTATAAAATATGTGGGAAACCAGATTTTTTCCAGACTCACCAGCTAAAATCTGATATTTTGCTGCAAACTGGGGGTATTGAAGAATTAGTATCAACACATAATTCTTGTTTTTATGTTATGATATTATACTATACCTCAGGCATGGATTTGAAAGGGTTATCTTCACCCGCTGGGGTCTGAAAGAGTTCTAGCCATGCAGTCTATTTAGAAAGGTCATTTATATATTTGTCTTTCAGAAATCACATTTATGCTATTGATTGCTAGATTGCAAAGGAGCTAATAGATTCCCCCTGTCATTTCAACCTTTTCTTCTCATCCCCCTTTCTTTTATTACAGTTACTTCCAATACCTGTGAAGGCTCCCAGCTGCACTCAGGGCTCTCTGCTCCCCTTTGCCCTTTCCTGGGCAGGTTGCAGGCAGGAGTCACTGGGCTGCAGGCTGCCCTTTCTGTTCCCAGTGTAAATCCCAGGCTAAGTCCTCTGGGCTTTCCGTACATTTATACAAATTTAAGGGAGAAAACGTGCTCCTTGGTAGTGGCACAACGTCTCCTCTGACCATGTTATGGCAGTAACATAGAAACTTCTGCAATCTTTTGGACACAGCCAAACCTTTCTCTTCTCCCTCTATTTTCTGACTAGCTTGCAAAAGCCTGCTCTTTTTCCTGGCCTTTGGTTTGAAGTAGTGCAGTTCCAAATTACTCCACACATCAGCTCTCATCCAAACCACTGACAGATCGTGAAGGGGAGAAATACCTCTCTGTCTCCAAGGCAAGTCTCAGTTCTCCCACTTGTCCCTGACAAAGTTCCCCAATGTTACTGATGATCCACGGGTTGACCAAGATTACCTTATTTGTTTTGCACTCTCTGTCTTCATTGTTTCATGCCAAAGGCTCCAGATGGTGTCTGTGCCGCTGTGCATTGCATTTATTCTGTGAGCGGAGCCCAGGGTCACCTGAGTCCATACGAACACCGGTCCTTGCTGTCTAATTAAAAGGACCTGCGGCTGTTCCTTGTCCTTTGTATCCAGAACAGTGACTTAGCAAATGAGAGTCCAATTATCATGATATTTACATCTCATCTCATTATGAAAACCATCAGCCAGATTTGCACATTCACAGCACTGCTGCTTTCTGAAGTTCATTTTGAGTAACTGCAAATACACCTTGTTAGATTATACTGAAGATGAGCATGGTGGCAAGGAAAAAAGGACCAGTATGGACATAAAACCATTATTGTGCAGATATGGGCAGAGTCTCAGCTTCTATAAATCAGCAGAGCTCTATTGAAGTGAATGGAATGACAATCTACATAAGCCCCAAACCCACCCCGCACATTTACTCATGTGCATTAGGATCCTGTTTTGAGTCAAGCATGGGAATTCTCACGTATCTCATCTGTCTTTATAAGCTCAGTATTTCTCTCATGGCTCATCCCTTCTCTCCTCAGCAGTTCTGATTGCCTCTTGGCTACTTGGGGCATTTCCAGGCTCTACTTTACATGTCTGTGGTCTCCCTCTACACACACTCTTCTGTTTGATTTCTGTTCTTCTGTGGTGTATACTTGCTTGCCATTTGCACATCTCTCATTAAAAATTGGGCCTTGACAGAAAGAGATGAGCAGATGTGAGCAAGTAACATTTGATACATCTGTGTGCTGCTGCCTGCTAATGCAAAATTTGCTTGGTGAGGATATAAACAAATAGAACCAGCTTTCCTGTAACCTAGCATAATATACTTCTTGTCGTAAAGAAGCAGCATAAGTGGGGGTACAAATTATATTCAGGTGGAGATTGAGATTTATAATTCTGCAGAGACAAAGAATAAAAACATAAATGCACTTTCATTCCAATGTGCCTTTATTCCCTTGATTTAAAGCTACAGCAAGCTGAAGTCACCTTAAATCATTGAGGGCTTGTACCATTAAAAAGTCACATGTGCAATGTTCATCTTCACATGTTTTAGTAACTTTCCAAATTGGCATTCACTGGGGACCATCAGCTTTGTGAGAGACTAAGATTAGGAAGACACGGTCTGAAAACCTTCTGCTAAGCTCTAAAACAAGTATGAATATCTGAATGCAAATGAAAAAACCCTATTTACTAAATCCTGATTTTATCCTCTAGCCTTTGCATTCAATGGCAAAGTCCTTTATTTAGTGCTGAAGAACTTTCTCTCCAGGTGTGAGGGTAGTGTCTTCTTTAGCCAAGATCCCTGCTGCTGCAGATCAGACAGCAGGGGCAGCTTGGTTTAAGAGCCTGGCAGCAGGCACATTTTTCCTTCCCCATCAGGGACTTGAGGGTTTCATGTTTTTTAACACAGTTCACCAGCTGGGATCATGTCTTTCAATAAGCAGTCAGATTGGAAACTGCTGCAAGTCCCCTTTTCTCCCTGCGCCGCCATCTCTGGCTGATACTTGCACACACAGATCCAACGTTCAGTGCTGCAGAGAGGCTGCTAAAGCCCTGCACACTCACAATCACACACCAAGGAAGCTTCTGCATGCCATTGTAATGCACTGTTGTGGGCTTTTTTCTACCCATAGCCTCAAGTCCTTCACCTGAACGACAAGATGCAGCTCGACCATCAAGCAGGAATCCTTTGACCTGGACAGTGGATGATGTGGTTTGGTTTGTGAAGGATGCAGACCCTCAAGCTTTAGGCCCTCATGTGGACCTCTTCAGAAAACATGTATGTAGAAGGCTGCCCTTATCACTTCTGGGTACTTTAAGTCACAAGAGATAGCCAACACACGTCACACACACAGACCCTCAGCTGCCTTGGGCTGCCAGAGGCAGTGTTTGTGCTCAGCCAGGTTGAATGTAGGGCCTGGAAAGGAGTTCAGCACCTCTGGGGGGTTTGGACTAAAGAAATTTCATTTATCCCTTGAGATGGGGGTTGAACACCGGGACAGGCTTTGTGAAGAGATGGATGATGCCCCAAGCCTGTCAGTGTTAAAGAGGCTTTTGGAAAGTGCCCCTAAAAACATAGTGTAATTTGGCCAGCCCTGAATTGCTCTGGCAGTTGGACTAGGTCATTGGAGGTCCCTTTCAACTGAAATAGTTCTATTCTATTCTATTCTGTTCTATTCTATTCTATGCTGTTTTGTGCTATGCTATGCTATGCTACTCTATTCATTTATACTTCAGTGGGGAAACTGTAATAGTATCTTTAGAAAATACTCACTGTTTGTTCCCAGCTACTCCAGCATAAATTGTTTCCATGCCAAGCCTAAGAGAAAGCACTGAGGATCTGGTGATCATTTTTCATTGTCAGATTCACACAAAAAAGCCTGGTTTCAATGACAACTTTTTTCACAGAATACATATGATTCTTCTCTGAAGAGCATTTTTATGTGTCTCCAGATATTTAGCAGGAGAAACCCAAAACAGCCAATATTTTAATCTTTTTCCCCTCAGTATTATGTAACTACATAACCAAATTTAACAGACCTGCTGACTCACTAGAGGATATGATAGTCGCTTTTGTGAGGCAACCTCCAGTGATGGAAATTATATTATCCTTAACTAGTAAAGGGGAAGACAGTAAGTTGTCTGGTCTGGAGTTTTTTGTTCTGCTGGTGTATATGGAGTTGACACCAATGTATCTGTTAGCGTTTTTAGCCTTCTTCATCTCTCCTTAATCAATTCAGTCTGGCTATGAAAAATGGATTTTACCCTGAAAGTGACTTGTTTGTGGTCAGCTGGAGGTCATAACTTTTCATGGAAGTGCCTGGACCTAGGTCTAAATGAGAATTTCTCCCCAGCCCTGAGTCCTGATCAGCACTCCCAATGCTGCAGAGACAGCAGATGGGCTTGATCACTCCTTGCCCCAATGCCAGCAGAGACAAGTGGGGCTGTGGGGCTGCAGACAAGAGGTGAGGAAGGTAAATGGACTTTCAGCTGCTCTCTGCATCCAGGGTTTCCAGGCACAGGAAAAGAGGTGGCTGAGGGGCAGCTGAAAATGAAGATGAACCCAGGCCTTGGTGTCTGCTCACCCTAGGAAGGTATTGAGGCCATCTGCCATTCTGTAGACTGGTCTGTGGGATGAGAACAACAGCAGGCACAGTGGTGTAGGGCCAAATCTGCAAGTATAGGTCAGGTATTGGCCTGCTTTTCCTGTCTTCTGCCTTATCAGGTGATAATGAAAGCATGGCCTATATTGGTCATGTGGGGAGCCAGACAGAGAAATGAGCCACCTTCAGATTTGAAGGAACTTGCTATAGATTGAGTTTCTGAAAATATCAGAAGGGGTCGTGCATCGAGAGAAAATCTTCACGCAAGGGAGGAAGAACTGACATGGTCTGAGGCATACAGGTATATCCCAAAGGAAAAAAAAAACCCAACTTTAAAGTTTGTCTTGTAAATATGGAGAGTGCAAAAGCACTAATTTTGTCCAGTTTCCATCTGTAGCAAAATATGCTTTTATGTAGCAGCAGGGCAGGGGAACCCTCCAGGCAGTCATGGGCCAGCTGCACTGGAGAATGCCACGATACTGCAGCTGCTCTGCGACCAAAGAGATCAGGCTAAATTGCCACTAAAGACTGTCCCTGTCATCCTTTGTTCCACACCCAGCACCCATGGGCTCTACTTACCATTGGCTTCCTTGTAAAATATGCCATAGGTGTGAGAACCTGGGTATGATTGCCACACAGCTCAATTCAATTACACCTTTGAGTTATATATGTCCCTGCAATTTTTCAGCCTTCAAACCTCATCTGGGTTAGCACAAAGACCCCAGGGGTGAGAGACAAGTGATTAGTCCATTAACCTCAGCCATATCTTCCTGTATGTTCAATCTTTCTGTGAAGCAGGTGCATAATTTACTTAGAAGAACTCACTGTCATTGACAAGGCCCAGCTATCACCTGAAATCATTGGCAATCAGCTCATCTGAGCTGGGAGAGAGAGGCTGTTGGGACCAGCAGGAAGGAAACAGCTGGAGGATGTATCCTGAGTGGGGCAGTGTGCTTTCCTACTGCTCTATCCGGCCATTTGGGCATTGCCCTCAGTCCTCAGAGCCAGCTCTTCCAGCATGCAGCCCATATCCTTCACTGCCCCAACAGGCGCTGCAGGATGCCCTGGCTCTGTCTGCTCTTCCCACCTGGAGCAGAAGCTTTGCTTCTTGCCAACATACCCAAGGAGCTCTGTCACAGGTAGCTCCTAAAAGTGTCCACCCAAGAAGGACAAACTTCCTACTAGCTCCCCTTGGCTGTTCCCTGCTCCCTCAGCACATCTGTGTGCCACGGACAGCTGAGCCCATCGCTGATAGAGCTTTTGGTCTCATGGAAAGGAGCCATTGCCCTGGCCAGGGACCTTGCAGCAGCACTGTGTGAGAGCCCATGCAGCCTCTCTCAGCAGGAGGGACTTGGCAGAAAGACTGGGGGAAGAGAAATGGAGGAGGGGAAAGGTGGCAGTGATGGCACTGAATATTACCTGTTCCAGACCTGGTTCAAGATCTGCTGCAGCTATTGCAGATGTGGGAGCTACGTTATCAAAGTCTTTTTTAAAATTATTTTAAAAAGGGCTGACACAGTAATACTGTAAAGAACTCAAGCCAAGAATCTGCCCAGGGAAATGGCTAATATGGGATATTTAATTGGATATGAATGCTCCCTCTGGCATACTATTGTCATGGAGTTTAGTTTTGACCCCTACACAGTAATAATAATGGAAATAATAAAATGCTGAACTCAACATTTAGAAACAGCTGCCTCCACACCTGACCCTTGACGGTGTTTTTACCCTATGACACCACAGTTAAAGGAGTTCTTTTTTTATTTCTTAGGCAAATAGTAATTATACATAACACTTATTCTTACTTTACCTTAGTTTCCTTAAAATAATGGCAAGGAGAGTGGAGAGGAGGTGAAGAAAATTTCTATTATGGATAGAGTGGGGGTTGCAAAATGAAGAGCATTAATTGATTGAGTTAATCAGAAAGTGACCTTAACTGCTCATCAGATAAATCACCTAGTGAATGGAATAATAATGATCAGGGCAAATTAGGATCCATGGCATTGCTTAATAAGTAGGCAATGGATCACAGTGGAAAGATCTGACCATCAAAACCATAGGACTCAACACAGGCAGCATTGGGGTGTGTGTATCTGTGTATGTACATCCACAGATACACAGTGCTTGTGATACTGTAGCTCTGACAGTCCCAAGTGTGTAAATGTGCTGGAAACTGTGGGGACTGTAGTACTTTTTGGCAGATCCACAAAAATAGTCAGGAAAAAACAGACAAGCTTTGGGTCTAAGGAAGGACAGCATAGCTGAAAGCTTCTGTGCTCTACAGCCCATAATAAAGGAGAGTGTCTTTCTCTGTGGGCTCAGGCTGCTTTTGCAGTAGTGCTTCATAATTTCAACAAGTCAAGCCAACAGCTCTGAGATAAACAGCTGAGCTTGGTGGCAATTTCCTCACTTACATGGGGGTTAAATTAAAATTGAGCAGATTTTATTAATAAATGCAATTAAATAAGCAAGTTACTACTGTCTTCAATTTGAGAAAAAAACCTGTGTGCATATATATCCAGACACACAAATATATATATATATATATACACATACACGCATCCATATACCATATACTCGCATCCCTGGATATGAGTGTACTGGAGATAGGTGAAACAGGCAGATAGCTGGGGACAAAGCTGAAACTGAGATCCAGAGGTGTTCTGTTAGCAGTTTAGTGTGGGTACATCCTTCGCTGTCTCCATCACTCATACCTTTCTCTCAAGGTTGACTGGCTTTTCTCAGAATTGCACTTAGAGCAACCCTGTTTTTAAAAAAATTCTACTTTTAACTGCAAAATAAATTGAAAACCTAGACTAATCTTATAGTTCCTTGAAGAATAAAAACCGTATTTAATTAAACCTTCTATCACACCTCCGATTTCAATTTTTTTAATGAAATTTCAAAATGCATGACATTTCAGGTAGCTTTACCCTAAATGACACACTGCTTCTGATTCACCTTGTTTAATGTGTCAGGACACAGCACTTTAAGGGGAGTTCACACATTTTGATTCTCTTCCTCTCTTTTGAAACCAGGAAATTGATGGCAATGCTTTGTTACTGCTGAAAAGCGACATGATCATGAAATACCTGGGGCTGAAATTGGGACCAGCACTGAAACTGTGTTACCACATTGATAAGCTCAAGCAAGCCAAGTTCTAACCATTTCTTGAACAACAGAATGTGAGCTAAATCTAGACGGAAGACTAAAGGTAACATGTTGCCTTACAGAAATGCATTCATTTGCAGATTGCTTTTCCTTCTTTTTTATCAAAGACTTTGTCTTTTTTAACATTTGTGCATTGTCACCTTTTTTTAATCCAACGGGATCTTTTGGGCTGCTTTGTGTTAATAATTTGCCAAAAAATATATAATTACAATAATTATTTTGTATCATTAATATTATTATGATTATAGTATTTTTGTAATCAGAAGTGGGAAATCAAAACCAAACACAGCTACAGCGTATGCTGAGGACTGCTAGAAGACAAACCAAGAGTCCCTCACTTGCCACGGGTCTGCATCAGAGGAGAAATCGCTGACCTGCATTGCCTGGGCACCAGCTCCACTCTCCATGCTCAGGGGCTGGGAAAGTGCAGCGTTTGGTCACCTTTTGTCTGATGGGAACTGCCCCGTGTCTTGCACTATCCGGAAAACTTGAATTATTCACTTAAACAAAACAAAACAGCAACAGCAGCAACAACAACAGCAACAAAAGGATCAAAGAAAAGAAAAGGGAAAGAAAAAAAAATAACGAAAAAAGAGGGAGAGAGGGAGAGGAAGGTTTTTTCTCCCAGCTAAAGTAGTTTTTCCCGCTAGAGGGAGCAGCCCTAGCAGAGTTGTGTGGCTGCGCAGGGCTCTGGTGCTGCGGCGCTTTCCATCTGAAGAGCTTTGACCGTCTTGACTCTCCAGTCGAACGCGGCCATAAATACCGCCAAGGAATCGCAGGCTCCCAGCAGGATGCGCCCGTCACCGTTTACAGATAATTAATTCGAGAAAAGCCCGAACGTAGAGAGTGTTTGTGACAGGATGTTTCCCGTCACACCGAAGAGGGGGTGGATGGCTCCCACGGTGTCTGGCGCGCACAGCTGTCAGCTCCCGTCCCTGAGCCGCATCAGTCTGGCGCACGCTTTGTGGCACTCCGAGAAAAACCTGCATTTCTGGGTTTGTTTTTGTTTGCGTCTTCAGAAAGCGAGGAAGCCGAGGCGGGATCGTTCTTCACAAGGAGCTGGGCACATCTCTGCACTTTGCAATGACGGTCAGGCCCGGGACAGATGCTGTAGGGTCGGTTCCTGATTGCGCTGTGGCTTTCAGCGCAAAGACAGATGTGATGGACTTTCTGTCTCAAGGGAATAAAAATTCACTTCCGCCTCTTACACAAATCCAAAAGGTGCTTATTGACACTCCCTGTAACTGAGAGGGAGAAAACAGGTCTCAGGCTGAGGAAGTAATCTGTGGGATGGGTCTGTCCTTGTTTTCATCCACAAAGGACGACTGTGAAGGGACACATCCATACAGCTCAAACCCTTAGTGCATGAGAAGGAGAGGTAGCAAGTGTTTGTAAGTCATGCAGGTGATTTTAGAGCTAGTTAGCTCAACTGAATTGAGAAACAGGGTCCTGATAATATGCAAGATTGCTTGACCCTGTTTATGTAGAAAAGAATGTTACCAAAAATACCTCATGAAATAAAATTCAACTTGTTGCATGTTGCTAGACTAGAACTCCTACAAAAAGATGCCCATTCAAGGGCCTACTCCTGGAAATCCTTAAAAATAGGAGAAACCATATCCTACAAGACTTTCACTAAAGTCCGGGGGACTGCTCTCCTAATTTAGAAAACGTGTCCTAAAGTTGGAGGATCGGATCTTTACAGGACTGACCAGCTTTCAGCAAATCCTGTCTGCATGCTGAAACACCCTAAATAGGAATAGCTGAACAAGTGTATTAAATGAAAAGTCATATATGTAATTGAGTGACGTAATATAGGGAACCCTAAACGTGCCAATGCTTGTAACACAACACCCATCCACATCACTTTGTGTCTGTGGTATAAAGAATGGAAATCTCTTCAGTCAGCTATATGGTTGAGGCAGAGGTGACTTTCCATCAACAGCAAACCTGTACAGTTCATTTTTCACTCTTACATTCCCAAAATATGTAAAAATCTTGCTGTATTAGTAATATCAACTTCAAAGAGTCCTCAAACAATCTATTTTTTCCCCCTCATAATTGCGAATTTAGTTAACCTCTCTTCCTTTTTCAAAATGGGATTTTAATTCCTTCACTTAAAACCTCACCTTGCTGTAATGCATCAGTAATCAGAGCTGGTTAGACTTTATCAGATGGCTTCAATGCTGGAAAATCCCACTTTGTCAAAATCAAAACTCTTTATAAAAGCATGTCACTTTCTAACATTAAATTCTATTTAACTGAAACTACAGCTTTCAGTAGTGTCAAAACATCATTTTGACATTTTGGAAGTGGAACATTTTTGTTCCAAGAATATTTTTGCATTTTATTGTATTTTCCTGGAGGATCTGTAGCCTCACATTTTGTTCTGAGAGTAGGGGAAAAAGCCACAACCCAGAACTAGACTTTCCTAAGCAAGGATCCTTCCCGTTCTGTTCTGTGTCTCACCCCTTCCTTCCACCCCCTGCCCCTACCCCAGCTGCCACAGCCAAGGGGGCTGATGATACCCACACAGTAGGAAGAGGCTCCATGGTGGTAATGATGCTGTACCCATGGTTTGACATGCTGAAACAGTGCTCATGTGTGTATCTGATGTACCCATCTCATTTGATATCACAATTATAGGCATGTCAGGGCTGTCCAGGCCATGGTATTTAATGTTCTGCTTCTCACAGGGGAGGCAGTTAGTGGATTCACTTTACATGTAAGTAATGCTTATGACCAAAATTCCTCATTGCATGGTGTTGTTTTGTTTTATTTCACTTGAGAGGCAATTAGGAGACAAACATTATTGTGATTGCTGTAATATAGAAATTGTACCTCATTTTTATCTTTCAGTACTTGTCAGTGAAGATAGTTAAGCAGCTCTGCTCTGCTGAGGGCATCAGGCCATTTCCTCAGAACAGGCACAAGAGAACCAGAATATGCCTGTCAGCTGCTTCTCCATTGGCTCCTGCTTTAGATGGTGCCTGTGCAAGTTACTTCACTTGCTATTCCTTTCACAGCTCTCCCTTCAGACTGTAGCCAACCCAGTTGTATTTTTTTAACTGTTCCCAACAGGTGGGTGGATGTGAGATTCCTTTAAAAGCAACACATGTTCCTCTTTTCTACTTCTAAGCACTCGTAGTTGGATCAAAAGGCACTTTGGTTGCTCCAGGCAGTTTCAATTATTTGTGAGCTTTCACTTTTTTTCTCTTTTTTAAAAAAGCAAGTAATCAAAGTCCAAGGATTTGGGGACCACTCCTCCCTTTCTTGAGTGGTGGTTACAGGGTATTGGGAGCCCAGAGCCAGTGCTCCCTGGCAGACCATCTACTTGGATCTCGCATGGCTGACCAGCTCAGCCTCAGCTGCCAACACAGTCCAGTCAGGCTGTCTTCCCATCCACCTGACATCACAGCCTCTTCTCTCACACCAGAAAATGCCTCCTTCTCCAGCCAGACCTAACTGCATTTCAAGAAATGCCTCTGGGAATGCCTCCACCTCTCTGAGCCCACTGTCTTGCTTGGCAGGCTGAGGAGTGCAGCAGCCTCTGCAGCATTAGCAGCTTCGCTCAGTGTGATTCATGCAGGCAGGCACCCTTGGGACTGGCATGTACAGCATCACTCTGGGCTGTTACTGCCCTTAAACTGATGGCTGAATTTCTATAGGTTGTCAGCAGTCCTCGTGAGTTACACTTCCTTCCTTCATAAGGAACGGGTGGCCGTGAGAGATTAAATGGAGCATTATTAACAAAACCAGCAATAATTAGTAAAACAACAAGAAAATGACTGGTAAAGTTTTTGTGTGGCAAGAATGCCTCTGTTGGCTCAGCAGCAGGAGAACACACCGCCCCCCAAACCCTGGTCCTGACTGCAGCAGCCCTGGGTGGCCATTCCTCTTGCCCTGGCGCAGCCACCGCAGGGTTCATTCCTGCCCGTGGGATGCAGCACCCCCCATCTCTGGCTGCACTGTCTGGGGGCTGTGCAAGCTCAGGGAGGAATCTGTCAGCTCTTACTTCCCCAAAACATACCCAACCCCCTCAGTTAATTAGTTAGTGCCTTCTTTATTTGCCTCCCTACTCTCTCTTTTCACTTGAATAGCTTCTGTCTGAAAAAAAAGACATCATGAGGGAGATCCCCCAGGTCCTTCAAGCAACCTGTAAGTGACCCCTCAGTTCACCCCACAGAAAAACACCTCCAGGGTCAGACATCTGCCCAGATACAATTGATCCTCCCTCAGCACTGGAAAGGCAGGCAAGAATTAAATGCCCCCTTTTTATTAATTAAAATTAAATGCTCTTCAGGCCCTTCCCCTCTCCAAACTACAGCCTCCCTCCACAGGGCCAGTTGCTTGCTTCTTCCCAAAGCAGCAAGGAGGGAGACAGAGGAGGTGCCCAAAAGGACTGCCTGCTGCTGGCTGATCCAGCAAGGCAGCAGCTATGGAAGGACCAAAGGCAGCTGCTCCCCTGTTGTGAAACTGATTTGGCTGGAGAGAGATGTTGTGCCCAGGGCTTTGGGCTGGGGGATTTTCCTGTCAGACATATGCAGGTTGCACTGCAGCATTTCAGACTGCACCTTCAGTCCCTTGCGTGTTCCATCTGTTGCAGTGTGGGTTTTGTCTCCAAATCCACCTTCTTGAGCTTGTGTAATGGGACTGCTCTGCTGGCAGAGGCTGCTTCCTCATCAACAGGCTTGGGGTTGCTAGGGAAGTAAATCATAACAAGCACATTGAGGGTAAAAATTCAGTGAAATGGCAGGACAGCAAGACCCTCCTTCCCTTTCCAAGCAGTTCTGTGGACAGAACTTTACTGCAGCAGCTCCCTAATGGGGCAGAATGGGCTGACTTTTGGCTGAGGTAGAGTTAAAACACGAGATCCATACACCAGTACACCCTGCTGCTGGCAACTGGGTCATATGGAGCCATAGGGATTTTCCTTCTCTCACCAAGAAATATGGTCCCAAATTCACACACCTTTACCAGAGAAGGTGGGCAAGTAGATGCCTCCGATGCCTTGAAGTAGTTGCATGCTGTTCTCCAATCCATGCTCCCTTCATGGACAATTGGAAATCTATTCCCTTGGAAATCTAAAATTTTGCTTGAAAAAGAATCACTTTTATTCACTGCCATGAGTTAAATATTATGGAAACACGACTGCTAACAATTTGCTTCACGTAATTTGTACTAATGCTAATAAGCAACAGCTGCAACACTTCCTGTTGTAAATTCTTTTGTGGTTGCAGTGGAATTATCACATCTGTACTTCACAGATCTGATAGACTCGAGCACAGCTCGCTCATTCTGGCTCCAGCAAATCCCCCCGCCTCAAAAGTATGGCTGCAGAAACTGTATTTCAGTCTCCCTTCATTCCCAAAGCCTCTCCTCCCCACCACGTACCTGGAGCAAGAGGGATTGGGGTTGGGGGGACGTGGCAGCCTGGGGGTCAGCCAGTGCATGCATGGTGTGGTTGAAGCAGATTGCTTTCAGCAAAGATATCCCTGACCAGCCAGGTTTATTGCAGTTCAAGCAGACAGGTTTTGGTCAGAGGCTAAGTACAGGAGAAAAGTGATTTATTAAAGAAAAAGAAAGAAATATGAGCGTACAATACACTGCCACCATAAGACTTAAGCTGAAACCCAAGAATCCTTCAACTGTAATCTAAAGAAAAATGTTTCCCTCACTCAAGTCTCTAAATAAAGCACGTTAGGCCAAACCCAGGTCCCACTGAGGTCCGCATAAGTTTTTCTATTGAATTCATAAGACCGGGGCTTGGCTCATAAACCGGGTCAAGCTTCAGCCACGTCCCACAGCAACCAGAGCCTAACAAGCTATTCCATCCTCTCTTACAAAGAGCGGAGACAGCTCTGCTGGCCAGCCCCCTCTCCCCTGCTCCCAGGAGAGCTGCTAGCTTACTGGAAGAGAGAGTTCTTCCAGCTGCACCTCTACCTGATCCCAACACCTTCTCCTGTTAGCTTTGCATTTTAGCTATGAGTTTCGTGGAAGGTGGTTTGAGTTTTCCACTTTACGGCAAACCAAAGCCCATGCCCTGAGGATTTCAGCCGTGCCACTAGGCAGAAACTTGCACTGATTTGAACATGACTCTGCTGGGAGATTTCCACATGTTCCTGAGGCAAAGGCTGAGGTGGAATTTAAAAATAAAACTTTTCAAAATGAGTCTCAGTGACCCACAACTTTTGGCTCCTTCAGCATCCACCACACTTCATCATACTTCAAATGGTCGAGTCTCTTGGTAGTGTCATCATCAGACAGGAATAGCTCACAGGACTTCAGAAGACACTCCATCTCTTGACTACAGAGCCTTGCTCCTCTTCATCTATGGGCAGCTGCCAAAAAGCAGCATTTGGGGAGAATGTGTGAGTGTCTGCATGTTGCTCAGAGAGGCTTGCCTGGCTGCACAGACAGGCTGTGAAGTGACTGAAATAATCACAGCAGGACAGAGCAGCTAGGAAGGATAGACTTTAAAAATGGGAAAGCCCCAGGCTTGACTGGGGTTCCCGTGGAGTGTGTGCCCTGTCTCCATGTCTGTAGTGAACTTGCCCTGCATAGCACGCTATGTCTGTATTACTTGGAGTCTTCCCTTAGTGTTGTAAAAAACTGGGATCACACTGCCCTTTGTGAACATGAAATAAATGCAGCCAACTTCATTTTGCCAAACATCTCTAAAAGGGTAGAGAATTGGAAAAACCTGAAGTCCAAGTGGTACAGGAATGAGGACATTTCAGAGTGGAGCCGTTTCACAGGTTTCAATGTCTTTCAGCTGAAACATGGAAGGAGAGAAAAAGAACTTCTGAATTGCAGTGAGTGCAAGCCAGTGGAAGACTAGTGATTTATTTTATCCCTCACTTTGATGGTTTCCTGATCTGTAGTGTGTTTTATGGCCCTGAGCATTTGCTGTTGTGGCACTGTGGTGAATTGATCTGTGTGTCCAAGTTCCACTCAAACCAAATGACTGTCTCTAAAAACTATCCGTCTTCTTCATGGCTTTTCTAATATGCTGTAGCATCCAGAAAGCTTCTGATCAGCTCAGTAAGATTCAGTATTTAAAGAAAAAACACCTCTTTTTTTCTTTTTTTTTTTTTTTTTAATCTTGTGGCACAAAAACTTCAGAAAGCAGCGATAGCCACAGCTGTGTAGGAGGTCAACATACCCAGCTTTTCATTTTCTGCTCTCAGAAACCTAGTAGTAAAAAAATCTTTTGTTACCCAGTCTATATACATACAAGAAGCCAACCTAGATTCCAGTCTTCCATTGACCCTGTAACTGGAAATGTTAAATACAGCAGAGTTATTGACATTGTAAATTTAGTAGAGTTACTATACATTTTTACCAGTGTAAACAAAATCAGTATCTCATTTGCTAGACCTGTCCTCTGACAATATTGAAGTTTGAATGCAAGCTTGTTTGGCTGCTCTTATCAAAACTCACTCATATCAGTCTGCATGTCACAATGGACACGTAGGGATTGTGTCCTTTGCTGTGTGAGGATGCTGTGAGATGCTCAGCCTGCCTTGGAGAGTTGGCAGCTTCATAAGGCAAAAGGGACAACCTAAGGAGAAGGGTTTCCTAGGGACAGTTTTCCTTTCCTATTGCAGATAAATGCTGAAAACAAATAGAAGTCAATGGCATGAATTTCCCACAGTGATGTGAGTGGGAAACAGCAGGGCACTGAGAAAAATGAAGCAAAACTTCCATGAAGGTGAACAGCATTGCCTCCTTCCCAGCACTGTTAAGCCTGGCCTTTGGCAAAGCCAGGGATCTGAACCCAAGCCTCCTGGTTGAATCTAGTGCCTTACCCACAAGAGCCTCTACTCTCACTGCATTCTGGCTTTTCTCCCACTGCTGTCCACATCTGTATCCTCACACAGTCCTTACCTATATCTACCTACATCCTTATCTACCTGAAAAATAGCACCCAAATGGGCCTTTAGAGGTCAGTTAGTCCTTCACCCTGCACTCATTCTTCTCCACCTCAGTATTCCTCTGTTATCCAGTCTTTTCCCCTGGAGCTTCCCACACCTTTCCATTCCTATCCTCCCACTGTAGTTGATTCCATTTTTTCTCTCCAGTTCCATTCTTGCAGCACTGCTACTTTTCCTTCCTTTCCCTCTTTCAGTAACCATGTACGTGTCTCCTTCACCCCTGCCACCACTCCTTCCCTACGTTTTGTCTCTTTCCTGTTCTTCCATTTCCCTTCTTTTTTGTCTAGTTTTCTGCAACCCTTTCTTTCCTTTCAATCAGGTGCCCTTCACAGGATAATCTTGTACCATTTCTGCTGTGACAGAGACTTCCATGCACTGACATCTTTGAATTAGGTTGTCTGTACATTTTTTGACACACTCTTTATCTCACACAAAATCTCTTCCACTGCTTTCATTCACCAGCATGAAAGGCACTTCTTGAGGATGGTTTTTAACTAGTTGGCTGATGACTATTTGCAATAAATGTCTCATTAAAGGCTCAGCACTTTTTTGCAGGATAAGTGCAGTTTCCCCCTCTAGCTTCCATCTTTTCCTGTGCTGCCTACTGATATTCAAGCTGTTTAAATTCTCCTTGTTCTGAAGAGTCCCAGTTACACTGCTCACTGGGATGAATCCTTGGCTCCCACCCTGTTGCTGACGGCCACATGGACCAGGCTTGGAGCTGCGAATGGCACACCATTAGGCAGGTGTGAGCACTGATGTGTACAGAGCCACCAGCATTGCTTCTCCAGGCTTGGAGAAGGTCCAGCTTGCTTTCAGCCAGCATCAGAAAGTTGGTTGGAAAGAAGAGATGCCCATTGCCAATGATAAGGGCAACAGAAGGTAGGAAAGAGCCATCCAGTTGGCCAGCTGGAAGGTGGTGGTGGCATAGACAAAATCGGCAGTGAGGGAAGGCCATGCTTGTAAGCTTGTATTAAGAATAGGGGAAAAAATCTGTGTGGCAACTGGCATTTCAATATTTACAGCACCATCCTTCATGCTGAAATACATGCAATAATGCAGGGCAGATTCACACATGGGTGCACCAGTGTGAGTTTAGAGTAATGACTGCAGGTTCTGTGGGGCTACCAGTAGGAGTGAGATCAGATCTTGGCTCTGGGTCTCTGTTTCCAAACAGTTCAATGGATGAGAGCAGAACAGTTTCTATCCAGCTGGAAAGTGGCAGCTTAAACCAGGCCGCGAAATAGAGCAACTCCTGCTCACACTTTTTAATTCTTTTCTTTAAATGGTGCTCTGAGCTCTCTTTCAACTCCTCAGCATTGGCTTCCAAGGCTAGTGAAGCATGTACAGGGATTTTTGGATGTATGTACAGCTATCAGTCTTTGTGCTGCTAATTTGGCTCAAAGTGTGTTAGCTTTGATTTTTAATGTCCTGTAATTTGCTATATAAGCCTCAGCTTCTGTAGCAGCTCTATAGGTAGGGCATCTTTCATCACATCTTGCAGATATGGTATAACATTGGAAATTTTCATATATCTACTAACATTGAAAGGTGAATGACAGTTCTTTCCTGGTACTGTACAGACTTAGGAGTAGATATCCTCTAGCAGGCATCAGATATCTATGGATCATATAGTTATTTTAATTTTTTCAAGCATATACAACATCTGCTAGAGAGAGTAAAACCTGACTGGACAAGCAATTTGGTTACAAACGAGAGTTCAAACTCACACTCCTGCATTCTGACACTCCCAAATTGATTACAGCCTATACCACTTACTGATGATAACATCTCCACTTCTCACATCATTAGAAAAATGCATTTCTGACTGCTTTCATCCAAATCCTGTAAGAGATAACAGATGCTTGTCCAGAACATGGCACAGGCTTCTCCTCAGTGACTGCTCTCAAAACAGAGAAATCAGTTCACATACAGTAGCTCACCAGGATTCCTTCACCTGCCAGCTTGTATATTAAAAATGGATTGTAAATAATTAGATTTCCTATTTAATAAAAATGTGCTGTCATGATAAGATTATGGGCTTGAATGATGCTGACAACTCAATCAAACTATTTTATGATCCTGTTCTATGATTCTATGACTCGATGTGAGGTATATATAAGGCTGAGGACTTTTGAAAGTCCTTGGTTCAATTTGTTCCCCTCCTTTCATTGTGTGGTTTTACTTGGCAATACTACGCTGGTGTCACCAGGCTCCTACTCTACTCCTGCTGGCAAAAGCAGCAAGGTTTATATATTTATTTATTTATTTATCTACTTATTTATTTATTTATTTATTTGTACTGGCAGTACAGCATTGCTAGCTGCAGCCCCACGGGCTGTGACAGGAGTGATGCTGCCTGAGTGCCCCCTTGGAAAGAAAAGACCACATCAACTCCTCTCAGTGCTCTCCCACCCCTATCCCCAATCCACAGCTTTACAGGGTGTTTGAGCTTGTCCTACTGTGTAAATCTTCCTCTCTACTTCTTTACTGATGCTGGTATAAATCTAAATCCTCCCCACCATCAGTGCGAGGCTACCCATGGCACACTCACTGATGAGAGAAAAGTCAGGGTTTCTGTATTCATCTTTTACACATCTTTGCCTTTGCGCTGTTTTGTTTTGCTTCCTTTCAATGAGAGAGGAACAAGAATGCATCTTAGCCTGTGAGCAGTTTCAAGGCCCCCACACAGCAATGCAGTTCTGTGCCAGTCAATGCCAAGCCTCTACATTTGTATCGTTGCCATAAGTCCTGAGCTTTGTCTCAAATTGAACACTCAACATGCTGAATCTAGGTAATTTCTGATCCTGGAAAGTCTAATGTTCATTCTGCTGTCCACTCATTTTATTTAGAACCATATTTTAACATTGTTTTTCTCTTATTGTCAGGAGATGATAAACAATTTGGGTTGCTTAGATGCCCACATAGATTTAGATGCCTACAACTCTTCTTAATATAAGCCTTCTCCTTTTTTGACCAAAAAGTCTTACTAAAGATGACATACAGGATATATTATTAACTATGCCAGGATGACCAAATGTCTTGGGGTGATTTTATGGTGTGTATCCCCTATCACAGTCTATGCCCAGACCATATGATGCTAACAATAGTCAGGGAAAAGACATCTGCCCCTCAGTTCTACTTACTGGAAAAGCAATGCAAACCCTTTCATACTTTGCTGTTCCTCAGCTATCAAATCTTCCGTCAGTAAATCATCTCTAACAGTGAACACTGCATTATATTGAATAGTTTTGTATTCATTTTGCCAATATGCAAACAAGGGAGAGCTGAGGTAAAATGATTGTGGAACTTACGAGTGGGGTTAACATGTGAATAAAATGCCTGGAGTCCCAGGAGCGGCTCGATTATGACAAACAGCATATTAGCATTACTCTCACCCTGCCTCAAAGGGTTTTATTGAAGTGATTTGTCTTCAGCTGTGGAGGTGTGTGCCTTTCTACGTGTTTGGACGCACTGGTTGGATGTATGTACACAGATATACACCTGCCCACCACATGTACACCTCATACATATTAATGCATCTGAGCCAAATCATAACTCAATTTAGCATGTTCTGTATGGGTGGGTCCAGTATATTTATTCTTCATATGTACAATGTTTCAGTGCGTGTGTGGCCATTTACCAAACATAGTGTCAAACTGTGATTATTTTTCTGTTTCTTCAGACATTGCTCTTTATGAGCTACAACTTATTCCTTCCAGTGGATTCTCTGTCCCTATTTAGAGGCATGTTTTAATGTATAGCTGTATATTGCCTGTTCCGTGTGCTGTATGATACTGTTTGCATCTTAAATAAGCTGAGTATTTCTGGTCTAAGTATTCTTAATTTTGTACAGCAGACTTTTGCTTGGGTTTCAAAATTTGATGGAGTATGTTTAAGAACGTAATATGGAAGGGGGCCAACTGTGATAAAGTTAAAAGTTCCTAAATCTTCAGATTTATGTTTCATATAAAAAGCTAGTACTTTCTTTTACTATTGCAAATTATTTCTGTATTTTTTAATAAAGAATTGGATTTACTTGGTTTTATGTATGGTTTCTCTAATAAACCTTATTTTTTAAATAAGGATCTGGGCTCAGTCTTTATGCATCTGCGATGTTCATTGTGTTCAACATACAAAGCACTTTTACCTACCACACTCCCTGAGGCTGAGCCTGCAGCTCTCCTGATGCCAGAATTACCTCCTATCCTGACCAGTGCAGAACTAATCTCATGTATTTATTCACCTTTCTCTGCTATGCAAATAAGAGATGGATACTGAGGTGTCAGCCTCTTGATAAATCCCCACTGTGATACATTAGCATCAACGCTCATTTGCAGGGCAAGGAAATTTCTTTGGTTCTCCACTGAATTAAGGCTGGGGTGTCAATCTGAGGCAAGGGTACAACACACAGGCAGATGCCTAATCCCTCAGGCTGCCTCTGCACAGGCAGGCCCTGATCTCATTTGTGTTGATGTAAATCTGAGGTGGCTCAGCTGAAGTCATTACTGTTATTCTGGATTTATACTGGGGACAAAACAAGAGTAAAAGTCGTCCCAAGACCATAATATTTCAAGGTTGATCTGCCCCCTTTATACACTGGCAGCTAGTGGAATGCTCCAGCAATGTCTCCATAAAAAGTCTGAAAAAGAGCCAAAAATCTCAGCTCAGCTGCCATTAAAAAACTTCTCCTAGAAAATAAGAAATGCTTTCCCTGTTATGTAGAGTCAGCTCTAGCTATCCAAGAAATACATTGCATTGGATGATTCCTCTCTTTTTTCCCCTTTAATTACACTTTCCTCCATGATGCTATCAACTCTCCAGCATGATGAAGTTCCCCTTGAAGTCAATTTGCCATCCACGTCAGTGAAAGCAAGTGCAGACCATGGATAAGAGTCTTTGGCTCCTATCTTCTTACTGCTCACCACAATCAGATAGAAATCAAGTGCAAAAACTACTGTTACAGAAAAAGTAGATGAATCAGGACACCCCTTGATTTCATTGATTCTGGACTCTCTTTATGAATACTGAATTTAAGGTAGACTTAAAAAAAAAAATGTTTTAAAGCTGTTTCTTCTAATGCTGTGCCTTTGCATTCTAAGACCAAAAATGAAGGGTTGTGAGACACACAGCAACCCAGCTGCTGCTCATCCCCAGCTATGATTTGTCACTGTGCTTCTATTCCAGGGACAGGGTAAAGATCAGAAAACTGCATATCCCGGTGCTGAGAGGCAAAGTCCTTGGCAGACTTGACAGGAGGCCCTCGGCCAACTCCTGCTGGTGGCCAGAGGTTGCTCTGCCTGGTATGGATGCTCATATTCTGAATAGGTCATGGAATTAGGTCCCAGTTCATGCAACAAGCCCGACTTAAGCCATATAATTCCCTTGTGCCCTTAAACAACCAAGTGCAGCATTTTGGCTCTTCTGACAAGGAGAAATTTGCCTTTTTTTTCACCAGACAGTTCTTTTATCTCCAGGCTTTAAAGCCAGAAGAAAGTTTTCCTTCAGACTGAATATATTTAGAAGCTGTCTGAAGTCATTTAGAGCCTGGTTTCTGAGGTGAAGTAATTTAACTTCATTGCTGGTTTATGTGTCTGTAAAGGCCTCTGTCGCCTCAGTTTGAAGCTCAGACACTGTCTGTAATAAATAGTGGGGGGAGGGAGAAAGCTCCTTCCTTTGATTATAAGAAGTGTATAGAGTAGACTGGACTTCAGGAAGCCAGCATTGATCTTGAAGATCACTGAATAACATGGGCCATGAGGCACTTACATTTACCATTCTGTCTAAAGATCCCAGGTGGGCCTCACGTCCCAGCTCCACAAGGAATCAGACATCAGCATTCCTGCCTTGCACAGCCAACAGACCAGGATTTAGATTTTGTGCAGTGGATGAATATATATATATTTATGTGGGGGGGGGGTGTGTGTGTCAATATAAATATATAGATGTGTATATAAAAACACATACACACACATATATGGGGAGAGCAAAACACCATTTGACCAAACTGGTAGTGCAAAGCAAACGAGGATGCCTTCTATAACTATGACATAAATTATTATTTTGTTTTTCTTCCCCTAGTTACCTGCTGTGATGACAACAGGGGCCTGGCTGTCCTTCCCCATATAAGAACTTGCCCCGTACAAGACCATATGAGTCTCTTGCTCATGCAGCTGTCTGCCTCTTGTACATCTGTCAGGAACCTAGAGCCTAGAACCAGGTCCAAGAGCTGGGACATGGAAGGTGATGCTGTTTCACACAGCCCTCTGCAATGACTGTTTATCTGGTATTACTAGGCAAAAGGGGAGTGTAATATGGCAGGGTGGTTCCCAGTTTTGCAGATCTCTGGGAGGAAAGCCTGCCCATCTTTGCCATGGTAATTTACATTGAACACATCTGGGAAGTGTTTTCAGTTTGAGGAAAACTTCTGATTAAAAATATGTCCAGACAAGAAGAGTTATTAAGCTGGAAAATCTGTTGGGAGATGGGAGTTGCTTCCCATGCCCTTGCCTCACTCTGCACATCCAGGAGAAGGATCAGAGAGCTCAAGTTCAGCAGAGATTTACTCTGGAGGCAATGTTGTGCACTTTTGCAACACTGTAAATAATTCCATGATCTGTCTGTTGGAGAGCTCTGGGTGGAAAAAAAACAACCCCTGTTCATGCCCCAGCAATGAGACTCTTTCTGTGACTGCATCTATCTGCCAGTGCCTTCTTTATTGCACCCAAGCCACTGGCAGCTGAGCAGGACTTCCCTTCCCAGCTGTGTGCAGCCCACTCTGACATCTGGCACAGAATGTCTTTTGCAGACTTGCTCAGTGCCCTCTTAGTGCCTAGAGAGCATGAAGGAGAAAGATGTATCCTGAGCAGGGTTGCAGAGCTGGGTCTGAGGGACAGGGTAGGAGGAGAATGGATAAAAGCTTGGAAAAAAAAAAGAGGAACTGAGAACTGGTGGTATTGCTTGAGACTGGGAGAAAATAGGACAGACAGGAATTGTAAGCAAGATGGGAATGTGCTGAAACAAACAAACAAAAAAGTGGGACAAGTTGGTGAAGGAGCTATGGACAAAGAGAGAAGAGGTTGGCCTGTAAGAAGGCTCAGTGCTGCTTCCAGGGTTCTCTGGACCTGGGAATCACTGCAGGGACCTGGAGCACCTGTGAAGAACTGCAAGCAGCAGTGACTGAATCTGCTTAGGCTCCCCCCAGCAGCATTTCAGGAGTGGCTGCAGCAGGCATTGAAGCCCTGCCAGCCCACAAGCACACACTCCCTGTGACACCCTGAGAGCCACTGAGCAGCACAGGGCACTCTGGTGCACTTCCACCCCCCACCCAGCAACCCTAGCAGCCCTCTCCTGGTCCCACTCAGATCCCTGGCTTTTCTTCCCCAGTGCTGGTTTTCCCATTTCTTTCTTCCATTCATTTCTATCCCTCTGACTTTTTAAACTGATGGGAGCTCTTTGTTCAAAAATAAGCCCTCTTTTGAAATAGTGTTACTTCTCTCCTTGAACTTTTCCCCGTGAATGACTTGACATTAAGCTGATAGTTGCTCTTAACCAATTGTTAACCTATTAGTGGAGACCATAAAAATTACTGAAAGGCCAAGGCTAAAGCTGTTTAAATGAGAAATATTTCTACAGAACTCCCCCGAGATGAAATAAAAAAGCTCCTGCCGACAGAGCGGCTGCCAGTTTCAGACTAACGGGTTTGAAGATGATGTTTTTGCTAACAGCAGTTAATCAGTAAATTCCCATTACTAATAAGGCCATCACTCTTGGCTGAAGCCGCAAATTACATGTTATGTTTTTCAGTGCTGAAGATAAAGTGTTCTTTAAATTTTGCATCTGCAAATGTAATGTTTAGCACAAAACACCATCGGGAAAAACAAGAGGAAAATTGAAAAAATGTCACATACATTCTGCATCAATTTGCTTCTCTGTCACTAAAATTATATATCTTTTTTTTTAGTATTTATGGCCACCTTGAAATTTATATTTAGGAGGGGAATGGAAACCATGGGTGCTGAGTTTTGATCACAGGCATGCTGCTGCTGCATGAGAGGTATCCTAAAGTCAGACATAGTCTGATGCAAGTGAAATCAGAACTGGCTCCTGTCACAAGACAAAATTAAAAAGATTAAAAAGAAAACAAGCTGAAAAGTTTCATTATAATGCTGCATCTTGATTGTCATCCAGATCTTTTGCTCGCTTACAGCATTGCAAGTCTGGCTTCCTTCCACTGATGCAATCATCATTCCAGATTTCAACTCTCTTACTAGAGAGTAGGATTTTTGCCATCAGTGTCCAAAGGAGAATACAAAAATGTGTTTTATTATAGTTAGAGAGCTGGAGGCACTCCTTGATTACCAGTCCCTTTCGTACTGCTTTCCCCATCCCAGACACAGCCAAATTCAGAATCCGTCCAGTTGCTTGGAAATGGAAGATGAAAAGTGCCAATAGCTAACTCGACAGCAGGGCTTTTTTCCAGTATGACATGTTCTTTATCTACATTTCCAGAGACAGTCATACAAAAGTCAGCTGCTTTAGGCAAAACTCCTCCCTCCCGTGCCAAATGAGGTTTGCAGGGACACGGCAGCCTCACTTCTGCTGCCCACTTACTTCATAAGAAAGTGTCTACGTGCCTGACACCCCTCCATGACCTTCAGCAGCAACTTCAGACTTACTGGGCTGTTGGTAAGAGTGGAATCTTGCCCTGCACTGTTAAGTCTGCATAGGACTGGGTGCACACACACAGGCAGACACATGCCAGCCCCACAGCAGTGACCACGTCCCACTAAGTGTTGGTGCATGTTGGTTGGCCTGTGGAGCACACAGCTCATCCTCTGTGCTTGGGTGGGTGCAGGCAGGAGGCTGATGGGGGTGTTCCCCTTTCCCTATCAGTGTTGTGTTTGGAACCAAACCCCCCTTTTTTCCAATGCACTTTATGGAGCATGCAAGAAAGCCATGAAGGAAGCTGGTGTAGTGGAGTACAGGCAGCAGACAGGAAATGTTGTGCTTTGGTTCAAGGGAAGTTTCTCCCTCGCAGGGAAAAAGCTGAAAGACAATGGTTGTTTTGAAGAAGAAGCATATGTGGCCCAGGAGAATATAAAACATGTTGTGCACTCCATGGTTTCCTTGCTGGAGCAAGCAGTGCCTGTCAGGGGTCAGGAAGGGCTCAAGACCAGAGGGTCAGAGCCTGGTACCAAAGTGCCTTTTAAATCCCTGGCGCTGTGTTTTCTTGGCACCGAAAAACTCGTCTGTGAATTTCTCAGTCAAGATGATGCCGGCTTGTGATGTCTGGTGTTTTCTTCTTCACTTTCATTCCTGTTAACACATCTTCCGCTTTATCTTAGAGCTATGTACAGATTCCTTTGGGGTGGAATTCTGTATTTCTTGGCTGTGCTCTACTTTCTGCATTTTCTGCACATGTTTTCCCACTTATGCTTGCACCCCTATATCCTTCCTTCACTTAGCAGGCTAACCTTGTATTAATCATTGCTTCCCTGTCCCTTGCTCTCCTCACTTACAACAGCTTGGTTCTTGTCTTACAACTTTGTATTTTCCACCAGAAAATCCGCTTCCAGGTGGATCCCTCCTTCAAGATCACTGCCTTGGAAACAAAATGTCAGCTAGGAGTTTTCTGCCTTGAACCACAAAATGCTGACAGCCATGAAATTCAAGTTTCAGGGAACAGGTCTGGAAATCTGGGAACTCATTTTCTGTTGCAGCTGAACAATATCAAGACTGTAAATGGCCTTGGAGCAGGCCAGTGACCTCCACTGCAATTCTCAGTTTTTCTCTTCCTCTTGCCAGGGATGCTCAATGTTAACTCTGCCAAGTTACCTCAGCTTTACCTCAATGCACCTACCTGCACAGGGCACTTAATAACAATTCTTCTGTGAATGAGTAATTTTAGACAGTATTTCTCAGGTGCTGACATCCACCTGAAGTTTTAGCTGCCACAAGCTTAGAATTAGGCACAGTGCAGTGGGATAAATTGTCTTATATAGAGACACACACACACACACACACACACACAGATGCATACACACATGAATGCTGATCTGCACCCCGACCCTGAGCAGTGATCACCACGTACAGCAAGCTGCACATCCCAGGGACAGGAGATGAATCTGCTTTCTGTTTGAAGTCTCTCCCAGCACCCTGATTGACAAAGTGTTCAGCTTTCTCCAAACTGCTGCCTCCATGTGTTGCTCTGAAAGAGCTTCAGTTGGACCCATGCTAGTGAAATTTTTTTGAGCTTGTCTTCCTGAATATTTCCCTGGCTATCTCCTTTTGACCTTCTACCTGCTGGCCCTTTGACCAGTTTGCACAGCTCAGCCAGAGAGTAGAGGCTCAGGGGTGCTGAGGTCCTTCAAGTTTTACCCATGAATTCCCTACACTGACACAAAACCCTTTCTCTGTGAGGCAGCCAGCCTCACTGTTACTGTGACTGGTGTCTCCACTGCCACAAGCAGCTACTTCTACTTCAAGGACAAATGTCCCAAATTGTGATCCTCAGTAGTTTTTTAATGTCACCTCCACCAAAATGTCCCTAAGGACCGCATCTTTCACCAGGGAAGTGTCCTGGAGACCCTAACAATTTAATTTTGAGCATGGGTAGTGGTTTCTAAGCCCACACTAGAATAAGAATCTCTACCTGATTTCTTACCTTACTTTCAAGGTACAGAGAATAAACTTCCTTCTGCCTTATGTCACCTGGCAGGGGTTTTTTAAGCTTTCTCCTGGGAGCTGCAGATTCTAATCCCCTCACTGGTTAGCATGCAAAACAGAGAAAACATAACACCCCTCACTGGGGATGTAAATTTATGATGGCATATTCCACACCTCAACAGACCATCTAGCCACCAACCTGCCAAATAAAAGACTTGCCACCACCTCACCAGGTTGTCTTTTGGAAGGACTGGGCTCTTCTGAGCTTCTGAAATAGAGGGCTTTGGCCTCTAGTTCCAGGAGGTTTAAGGCTATGAATCCTAATTGAAACAAAGTACCTCCTTCAGCAAATGTAGTTCATCCACTCTGGGGCAAGGGCATAAAATTTAACATAAGCCCTTGTCTGTAATGCTTCTTCTCAGCAAGTTTCATGAGATCTCAGCCTTCACACAGTTGCAAATGAAGGGGCATCTTGTGCAGTGGCAGGAACATAAAAGACAGATGACAGAGTTTTAAGTACTGTTACGAAAGGAATGGTTTACAAATCTCCTTCCTGGGCATTTAGCAGAGTCAGCTAGCCCAGCTGAATTGGGAAAAAGCCCTCATGTGAAAACAACAAACTCACAGTTGACTGCGGGGATGGGGGAGACAGGAAGGGGGTGTTTTTTCTCTAAATTTCCAGGTCTTAATTTTCCATTTCCACACATGAAGCTGTCTCCTGTGTTTTATTTATCCAGTTTGAAATATTTTGAGTTGGTCTTGATTTTATTGACTTGGGTATTTTTGTTGGCTCTACCATCCCTCATCAGCAGGGGCTGAGAATGGGTCCTTCACAGCCAAACCCATGTCCTGTTACTGCCTGTGAACAAGAAGCATCAACAGTAGCCATGGGCAGCAGTGGTCTTCCGCCTTCTCCAGAGAAAAACTACCCAAAAGAGTATGCAAACCTCCAAGGCAATCTGTCATATTGGAAGGAAAAAACCCTCCACTAGAACAAATGGAGTACTCTGGGTTTCCTTTGGGGGTTACCAGCAATATTAACGAGGTGACTGGTTGCTTCTTCTGCAGACAGCTGTGAAGCAGGGTTTTTCAAAGGTGAACTGGTTCATTTCAAGCCAGCTGTCTAGCTCCATACACCAGCTGCAAGCACCTAGAACGGCAACCCTCGTTTAGCTCAGAACCAATTTCAAATGAGCAGTCTGGGTAAGAGGCTCTCCAGTTTAAGAAGTAAACTGAATTAGAAAGCATGATTAATTGCTACAGTTTACTTAGCTTCAGATTTTCTGGTAAGCTTTGCATGCTTACCAGAGAAATCACAGCACCTACGTTTGCTGCAAATAGAAACACTATTTGTGTTAATTTATTTTTATATTGTAAGTTTATTACCTAGAATTCCATGCTACATAACTGTGTGGTTTAACAGCCTGAAGCCCACCTCTGGCTCAGAACAGATGCTTTCATTAAAGCTCCACAAGGAGAATACTGCAACTTCAAGACCCAGCACAACACAGAGCTCAGCACAACAGAGGTTTCCCAGATTCACCAAACCTGTCCTCAGGCTTGACAAGCAAATGTGCACTGAGGGAAGAGCCCTGCTGGTCACAGGAACCATCCAGGCTCTGGCTCAGGGGTTTGAGAGGAGCTTCAAGTCTCAGAGTCTGTGCCAAGCCTGGAACTGTGGACAGAGAGAAGAGGGAGCTGGAGGCTGAGCCGCACAAGACAGGCAGCACTGCTTAAAGATTTCTTGAGTTAAAAGGGAAGGATGCAGAAAAGAGGCAAGTGAAAATTAGTTAAATTTCTTAATATTAAAAAAAGAAATATTTTGAGATTCACCCAAAATTCAGTCATTTCTGAGTGCACAATATCACTGTTTGCTTTTATATATTTTGTTTTCTTAAATTATGGCCTCTGCCTGGATGTTGCCATTTCAAAAAGAGCAGAACCATTTTTTCCCTCTCTTTTTATTTTTTCCAACTTTCCATAAAACCCTTCACCTCCAGCTAGAGAGGAGGCCTGGAAAATTTCAGCCTTCTAGGTGAAACTTTTGGATAGTTGCAAGAAAGCAAAAACAGGGAGATATAACATAATGGAAACACTTTGGCACCCTTAGCTACAGATGTCACCAGCGTTCCAGCCTTAATGAAAACTTTCCTGAAGCGAGGCTGAGGTAGAGGCATTAACCCAAAGAGGGCCTTTCCTGACCTCGCTGTGGTTTGCAGGCAGGCTGAGGCCCCTGAGACAGAGAGAGCTGCTCAAGCAGCCATGTTCCATATTGGAAGAGGCTTGCATCTGTAAACCAAAATGTTATTTCTGACCAGGATTTAATTCCCTTCACGATGACTTGCCCACGACAAGAGCTTTCTGCATTCCTGGTTTGCAGAAAATCCTGTCTGGCAATCCCTGAGCACCAGCAGCGCAGCTCTGGCCAGCTTCCCTGGACCTGCCATCCCACTGCCCACCAAGTTTCCATGGAAAGGACACTCAGCCTCGCCTGACAGGAGACAGAGATGTTGTGTGTGAAACTGCTGGACTCCCAGCAGACTCAGACAGACTTTTGCTCCTGGCTCACCTTCCCTCGCAGGGCACCCCTGAGCCTGCAAGGTCAAGAGCGTGAGCCTCGTGCAGCGCCCCAGCCAAGCGGGAAAGGGTGCACCAAGGCTTCTCCCACCACAGCTCTGTCCACAGCAGTCCCAGACAAGGAAACAGAGCTCCACCATATCCAGCTGAACCAGTTCAGGGAGTAGGCACCCTTGGCCCCCAAAATCTCTGCATCTGCTCTGGATAACCAGCTGGCATTTCTGGGAAAGGTTCGTGGTGTGTTCAGCATTATTGGCTGATTTGCAACATTTAGAAGTAAAATGTGCTCTAGGTTATAGAATCATAGAATATCCTGAGTTTGAATTATTTATGAATTTTTGGCCCAGACTTCTACAGTGCTGCTAAACTTCAAGAATTCAAATAAAAGAGCTTTCCTCATTACTTTCCAAGGTCCTGCACCTGGGCTGGGGAAACTCCCAGTATCAGTAGAGGCTGAGGGATAGAGGGACTGAGAGTAGCCTTGTGGTGAAAGATTTGGGCGTTCTGGTGGCTGAGAAGCTGGACACAACCCAGCAGTGTGCACTCACAGCCCAGAAACCCAATTGTGTCCGGGGCTGCATCAAAAGAGGTGTGACCTGCAGATCAAGGGAGGGGACTTGTCCCCTCTACTCTGTTTTTGTGAGACCCCACCTGGAGTGCTGCATCCAGATCTCCAAAGAAAGGACATAGAGTTGTTGGAACAAGTCCAGAGGAGGACCACAGAAATGGTTAGAGTGCTGGAGCATCTTCCCTATGAAGATGGGCTGAGATAGCTGGGGTTGCTCAGCCTGGAGAAGAAAAGGCTCCAGGGACACCTTAGAGCACCTTCCAGTACCTAAAGGGCTCATAGGAAAGATACAGCGAGAAACTTTGTTAGCAGGTTTAGCAGGGCCTGTAGCAATAAGATAAGGAGTAATGGTTTTTAACAAAAGGGGGATACATTTAGATGAGATATAAGGAAGAAATGTTTTGCAATGAGGGTGATGAAACATTGGAAGAGGTTGCTCAAAGAGGTACTGGACGCCTCATCCCTGCAAACGTGCAAGGTCAGTTTGGGCGGGGCCCTGATCAACCTGGTGTCATTGAAGATGCATTGACTGCAGAGCAATTGGACTGGTTGCCCTTTAAAGGTCCCTTCCAGCCAAAACTATTCTATGATTCTATGATTACTTTCTTATTAAGTGTCTAATTGTCTTATAATATACCTAATTTCAAAAGTGGCCCGAGGGCTGATTCTGAAGCGAAATAACTCGATTTCCTGCTGCTGAAGTGCCTGAGAGAAGAAATACCTCTGTGGCAAGCACACCCACATGATGGACATAAGTGGCTGCCCCATGAATGCACTGAGTGAGCACCCTTCACTCTTTTGGGGTCTTTTCTCTACCCACAGAAGGCCCAGTGTTGCACAGAGCCCCAGTGCTGGACTTAAGGGACCACTGCAGGAGACCCACAGCTAGAGGGGGTGTCATTACAAAGCCAGGGTAGGTAGGCATGGTCCTGAGCTGAGTGAGGGCTGAGCAGTCATGACCACCAATTTCTTGTCTCCCCACCATGATAACATGAAATAGCATTCCAGCTTTCTGGGACAGAAGGGCTACAGCACAGGCACAGAGCAAACTGCAAGAACATCACAGCCTTGGGGCAGCCACAGAGGCCAAAGTCAGTGCAGGTGTACTTGATAAACTCCCATTTTGTCACTGGACTGATAACCATGTATGCAGTCCCAATCCTTTTAATGAAAGGCAGAGCAGAAGGAAATACTGTCCTCTTGACCCCTGGGCTCCTGAACATCACCAAGGATGTTTGGTTGTGTTTTCATACATGCATGTTCTGCACATTACCTGTATGTCCATGTGACACTGGCATCTCTGCAGAGTATTGGTTTATATTGGTACACGTAGATTTTTTGCTGTCTGTCGATCAGGAGTGAGTCAGGCTTGTGGTGACAGCTGCCAGTTTTGCTCTGTAAATGCAATTGACCATTGATTTGGAAGAATATAGTAAAAAACAATGATAGCTTGTGTTTTGTTCCCCCTGTCCCCCTAAAGGAGGGAGGTTTCTGGCTCCACAGCTTGAGGATTGCCAGAAAAACAGTCGATTTTGCATCTAGCATAACTGAGGTATGGGAAAGAACAGGTAAAGGATCCTCTAACAGCAAAGCTACCATGGGTGGAGAAAGTTTCTGTTGTGTCAGAAGGCTTGACACAAAGCTGCTGCCTCCCCCACTCCACTGCTCATTTCTGCTTCTCCTCCTCCTCCTCCTCCTCTTCCTCCAAATCCCTTCCTCCCCCAGGATGAACTAAATAGCAACAGCAAATTTTGTAGAGCTAATCCAAGTCAGGACTAAAAGCTTCCAGAAGAGGTTTGGAACAAACCCTGTTTGGGGCTGCTGGCAGAGGTTAGAGGAAAATGTAAAATAATAATAAAAAGCAGTTATCATTTGTAAAAGGCTGACTGGCTACTGTTTAACAACCCTACCTGTGACCAGGATGATACTAATATTAAAACCAGGGATTTCAGTGATGGCAAGTGCTTGGAAAACATTACATTTAAGCACAAAGGCTCTTAGAGGATCAGTTCACATCTCGCTGACATGCAGCTATCAGGCCACTCAGAGTCTCTAAGATATATGAAGCAATTGAAAGGACACATACTGTAATTACAGGGATATACAGATATGCATGTTTCAACCTTAGCTTCAGAGCAATAAATCCTTGCAAGGTAGATAAATCTTCGGTTGGTAAGAGAGCACTCTTGCTGCTGGTTCCTGTAAAGTAAACGTGCTCTCACATTAATAAGCTTTTAAAGTGAATAGTTTCATTGATTTTGGTGGGGTTCCTTGCAGAAATGAGGATTGTAATGTTTCTTCCAAAGAAATCTGACGGGGACACATTTTTTGCAATATATTTCAGGCACATTTGCAGTAAAATGTAGTAACTTTTCCAAACTGAGGGGTCAGAGTGTTTCTTTTTCATTATTTAGCCAGTGATCTACCACAGGCAGCATTTTTCTAGAGAGTAGTCCTTGATACATTTCCTGCCAGCAGGTAAGACGTGATGGTTTTCCTACCACACAAGGGAATGCCAATATTATTGTTTCTTGCACCCTGCATTTACTGCACCAATGGATGAAAAATAAGGGCACAAGGTTCTCAAAATGCCAACAACTGAGTGTGTGTATCTTCAGGGTTTAGCATTGTGTAGTCAAAGGATTGACTTGATCTGGTTTTTATGTGTGCAAGTGGTTGCCTTAGCCATGGCAGAATTGCCTAGAAGCTCCAAGTCATTTTCAGACTGTAGCATTTCTCTGACTGGCACTCAGTGGAAGCATCAGAAGATGCAAAGACCACAGATATACCCAGGTGTTTTGCCAGTCCCTGTCAGCTAACAGCTGGCTTGTGCTCTGGAAAACCTTACTCTGTTTGTCCTTCTGTAAACGTGTTATCCTTTTAAAATTCCTCTGCCTCCAAAGTACTGTGGCAATGGTATCCTCAGATTAATATGCCATGCTAAGAAATCCTCATACTGACTTTTTTATTTCTTTCCAGGCTCTGAAGGGTAAGCAGCACTATTTAAGCTACCCCTCCTTTGCCATTATTCTGTGATTCTCTCCTTGCAAGGATAGTTGTATCTGTCTAACTCTCCTTTGCATGCAAACCTTTTCACACTTCTTGCTAGCCATCCTTGGTGCCCACTTATTTCCCCCACAGTTATGTTCAGGTAAGCAAGTCCAGCACAACCACAGCATGGACTCTTTCGTAGTATTCCTGTGCCAGTCTATACGTAGGGGCTGGCATTCTTCTTATTCTGTGCCAACCAGATCTTTGGATTGGTTTTTCCAATTCTCTAGACAGTCGGTGACCCTGAGGGGCTCAGTCACTGGCAGGGACTATTTAGACAACACAGATAATTAACCCTTAACTAGCTGAAACCTCCAAGTCTAGCCAAACCCTTAAGCAAGGCTTAGGTTAAGCTCAGTGAGGCGGGGGAAGCTCGGTGGCTTGCAGGATTGTCTCCTGTTCTCTGAAGTACTTTTCCAATTAAGCAGTAGTTCAGAGGAGGCTGTGGAATTTGGATCGTTATAGGTGACAGTCTTTGGGAGCTCTGAGGAAAAGGCCGGAGGGAATAGTCCCCTCTTTCACTTGAGCAATGAGGTGACTGCCCTGGAAATCACTTCTTTTAGTGCCTTATTAGTATTCTGACACGCCACTCATCCTATTAAAAATTACCTTGTCACCTGTGCCTTTACTGACTGTCATAAGCATGGACGGGGCATTAACAGGCAATTCATTATCTGTGCTCTGTTCCAACACTGCGAAGCTCTCCACATCTGCTGAGGAAGGGCTTCTTCTATAGCGCATGGAGCCTGCCCTAGAAACAGCCCTAAAGATGCACACACCTTTAAGTAGGTGGCCTTGGCATCTCAGCCTTATTTTCCCCAGTGTTGCCTGCTGAGCAAGATCAGGTCCGTTTCCCCTCTGAGTCAGAAAAGGGTGGGGAAAGCCATAAAAATAAAGGGACTGTCAAGGACATGGACAGGACAGGGGCAGAGAAGTGTTTTGAAGAAACAGCATCACTGCTCTTCACCCCAAATATTTCTTGTACTTTTTCAACTAGGATTCCTGGAGGGGAGAAAAAGGTGCAGAAAAATATCCACTTGGCCTGGGAATCCAAATTCATGAATTGATTTTTCTTTTCTTTTAAAGACAGTGGTTGTTGGTACTTCATTAATTAATTTCAGTGATGGGGATTAACAGTATAGCTAAAGATACAGAAACGTTACAGGATTTATTAAAGATAAAATCCCAAAGAAGCACGTGGGAACTACTGATCTACACCCCCTCTGTCATTTTATTAGAGCTGTGGAAATAACTGTTTCTTTCGGTTCACGTGTACAATAATAACTCTTTGGACATAAAGAAATACCAATTTTTAGTTTCTTTTTATCTTTCAAGTTGCTTTCTACATCCAATATAGGTTAATTCTGATCCTAAAGTGAAATTTCTTCTATTAGTTTCTCTCTTTAAGGTTGTGGTTCCTTGCACACCCCACCTGACTCAGGGCATCCTACAAGAAGGCTTATTTATATATCTTCTTTGGTTTTGTTTTTGTTTCTATGGAATATGATATGCAGGAAATCTGCTTATGCCTTTGTGTTTGAGAAGAGGAAACTTCTTCAGTGAGGCATTCTCTGTGCTTAAATTTAGAGAACAGAGTATAAAAGCAGTTACATGGAAGCACAATCCAGAGTTATCCTCTGCCAAAAACACCATCTCAGCTCTCTAGCTATAACAGACCATATATGGGGGAAGCAGCCTTCACCCTCTGCTCTACAAGCATAACTCAAAAGGCCATGGAGAGATCATCCTGACATCGTGTGGGATTAACAGAGCTAATCCAAGAAATCATCACATGCAAAGGATTCTTTGGATCAGATACAGTCACCGAATGGGATCACTTCCTTTTAAATGTGCTCTGCTTTCCCTCCCAGGGTTTGCATTTCCAGGTGCAGACAAAGCATTTTGTGAGACATCATTTAACCACTCACAGTCCTGCAGAAGTGTAGCTGTAGGTTTATTCACAGTAGAGGCCAATGTCAACCTGCAATGAACTCTAGAGTTCATAATGAAGAACAGGTGAGAAATCAGTTTCCTGCTCTTTACCAGGGGGACAAGGAACACTGTTTTGGGACCTGGCTCCTCAGTAGACATCATAAATAACTACACACAAAGCAGGGAAAAAAAAAGCTTCTCTATTTCCATGAGTTAAGCACATACTTTAGGAATAAGTTAATCACACTGTTGTTTCCTGTCTCCTACCAATAAAAGGAGACTTATTTTAAGTATGGTACATACTGGTCTCCAACAGAGCCACTTAATTTTTACGAAGAACTGTTGGATCATGTTGGCAAAATCCACCAGCTCACTGACTCCAGGTTTATTGGAGCTGCCAGATCCTGTGTGATGGCTTCCCAGCAGGGAATCTCAAGGCCTGGAGAACAGAAGCCTGCAGGACTGCCTACGGGAATGAGAGGTATCCCATTGCAGGGACCTTGGTAACATCATTCCTTTGGAATGAAGTGTGCCCTTAGAGCAGCCCTGCAAGAGACGCACCTGCCAGCAGCGGGTGAAAAACCCTGCAGCCCCACAAACCTTGTTGGGATCACGTTTTAGGGCCAGTGGACCTGCGCTTCAAAACATGGCAGTGCTGTTCCCAGAGACCTGCGGTGGCATTTCTGCCCCTAAACCACACACATCCTGAAAACATTTGGGTCCCTGATTGCTATTGAAGTGCTTAGCTTCATTGAAACCTCTCAGAGATTTCAGTGTCTTTGACCCAAGTAGGTTCCCCCACAGCTTCGATGGATCCACCCTAAACACCGACCTTTTCATATCCGGAGGACCCCGCAGAGCCCCGGGCATCACCCACGGCCGACGTCTGATGGCTCACAAGCCATCCTGAGAGCAGGGGCTGCGAGAGGCGTCGCTCGCCATCCATCACTCCGCGGGGAGAAGCGGCGGAGGGAGCGATGGGCTCCGAAGCCTGTCCGGCTCCCGGCTGCGCACCCCGCGGAGCCGCCGTCGGGCGCAGCCAGCGGCGGGGCCAGCTGCCCGGAGCGCGGCTGACACCTTGTGGCTGCCAGCCCGCACGTCGGCCCAGGGCGGCGGGCAGCGACGGGCGGCGGCCGCGGCTCCCTCANTCGCGGCAGCAGGACACGGGCTCGGGGTCTCTGTCTGCCTGGCGGTGGGTTCTCAACGCTGCTGCTGTTCCGCCACCTTTTCTTTGAACCACACCTTCCCGATGCTCCAGCGGCAATCTACACCGCATGGCGCCCTGGAGATTTCGGGAGTTAAATTAACCACAAAGATCATTTGTGTCTGTCTTGTCAGAAAGCACAAGAGCGTGCTTTGGACAGAAGAGGCTGGCTGAACACGGACTGTGCCATCCTCCGTCTCTCTGGGGTCCTGCTAAGACCTGATGGTCTTTCTGTTCCTCAGTAATTACCAGCAGCATCTGTAACTAAAAAAAAAAAAAAAAAAAAAAAAAAAAAAAATATCAAAACAACCAAAACAACAAAAAAAAACCCCCAGCATACATTTTTTTCTCAGCGGTGTCATGTGGTTATATGTCCCCACTTTTCATTCAGACTACAGGAGCAGTGCAGACTGAGGTAATGAGGCTGGCTGGCCATCCCCAGCCCAGCTGGGGTGAGTGGCAGAGCCTGGCAGAGCCGGCTGGCACATTCCAGGGACATCATGAACTCAGGTGATTGCCAGACTCCAAGGTGAAGTTACAGAGGGGCCTCATCTGACTTCACTCATGTGGTGTTTCATTAAAGGACTTTGTGCGATCAGAATGATGGAGCATAGGCCAGCGTGTTGGCTCTGCAGGCTAATTAGTCTCTCAGACCTTCTGCTCCTCTGGAAGTCCCAGCCCGGCTGGGCAGGATGGGGCTTTGTGTTGCTCGTGTCGAGTGGCCAGGTTCCACATCTGTGGTGCTGGTATTTCACTGGTCTGCAGGGCTCTCATTTGGCCTATAAACCACAAACATCTGCTGGGGTTATGGTCGGCTTGTTGGCTGATTTCAGCAGGGGTGGTGACCTGCTGTACTAGTCAATCAGTTCTGGAAGAGCAAACTGGATGCAATGCGGAGGAGTTTGAGAGAGCAGGAAAAGCACTCAGCCAGTCAAAAACAAAAACTAGGTTCAAAAAAGAGCTGTGCAAATGGTAAAATGCTGCTGCTTAATAGCCTGGGCAAAGGACATAGTTGTGCCCAGGTGTCCTTGGTGTTTTCCACACATTCTCTCCCTCAACAGACAAATATTATTTTTAATGCATGTTGACAATAGAGCATGCTAGTTTATCAACCCAATAAGGTAAGCAAAAGTCTAGAGTCACTTAAGAGGAAGGAAATTACAAGAAGAAAATGTGCCTCACGCCCACACTGATAAAGTACTCCTAATTTGATTTAGTCAGGGAATAGTTTCTTTTAAAGTGATATAAGAGCAATAAATTCACCGTAATAGCTCAGATCACAGTGACATCTTCAGCTGTTAATGCGGATGTCATGTGTGTGTCAGAGAAATGTCATCACAGTTTGGCAGTCTGAGGAATGGTGTATAAGAGACTAACTCTGCTCTCCATCACAGCAGGGCTGGCTGGAAGAATTTCACCGACCCTTCCCTCTTCTTTCTTTGGATTGACACAGATAGACACTAAGACAGGAATGGATGGTCAAGGTTCTCAGTGTACGGCCTCATTTCTTTAAGAAAAAAGTCCCTGCCACTGGTCTGATTCACCTCTCTTCTATGCCAGACCAATCTGGAGATCCAGACTGATTCTGGAGGATTTGCAGTGACAGACAATAGAGATGTCCTCTCTTAAATGAAATATATAAAGTTCTTCCCATGTATATTCAGTTTAGATGCAGGAGTTTGGGTGAAGAGCTGTTGAAGCGACTTATCCCACCAGTTATTCTATAGTCTCACAGAGAATTTATTTCCAGGTCAAACAGGGCAGTACATGCCGAGAAGGCAAAGATGGAGCACAACTCTGTGTAAATAATACCTTAGGCTTGAACTGGACCAATTTCTGCTGGCAAAACAGACTCTTTTTTCAGGAACTTGGTCCAGCTGGGACTTCCAGCAAATGAAAGTATTTTATAGTGCAACCTTGTAAACTACTTAGGGATTTTGAAAATAAACAAATAAAAGCAGAGATACTGTTCCTGTGCCTCAATGTCTGATAATTTCCCAGGAGCATGGATGGCTGAAAAAAGATCTCTTTTCTCGTGGTTACATACCCTGCTATTTCAGGGATGTCACTCACTGGACTGTGTTATCAAAAACATTCAATGAATCTCCCCTTGGGTTTGCATTCCCAAAGAAAGCCACAGCAGCCCAGATTGCAACTTATGGCAGCCTAACTGCTTCTTGAGGCCATGCTTAACCTGCTGGAAGACCTTCTTAAGTCTCCCCAGAATGCATAGGAGTGCTTGATTCCCTTAGGAGCCCTTAAAAAGCCTGGCCAGAGTATCCACCAGCATGTATCCCTGTCAAAAGACAGGGGCTGGACAGGAGCAATGTGAGGAGACTTCTGTAAAAAGCAGTCTACAAACCTATGAGCTTAATGGATGGTGAAATACATGGTACTTTCTTTTTTTTTTTTAAGCAACTGTCGTAAGTATTAGAGTAGGGAATAAAAATTTCCATTAGATTCTATATGGTGGGAAGATTATCTCTTTCTTCTGAAATCTCCTGGATTTTCCTGTGAGAGCAAATGTGTCTGACTGATAGTGTGTGGCTATCAGACACAAGGAAAATTATCTAATTTATAGCCTGCACTGAGAAAGCTACCAGCAGCAGAACAAAATAGTTCTCCATATGGTACTATAAAGCTTCCAAAAACTATACTTAAAGAAAACAACAATGCTCATGGAGAAATTCTCCTTTCATAGATCAAGGAAGGGGTTACAGCAATAAGGCTGATAAAGTCGCACAAGAAGGAACGATGTCTTTGATTGTCTTAGATGAATTTATAGCTTTTATGTACAGGATTACAAGTATTAGATGCATCTTTGTGCTAACAGGGCTCATGTTTTGAAGTACAAGAAAACTCTACAGTTACATTCTGTGGAGGCTTCCACAGTTTGCCAAATGGAAAAACATTTGGAGGTTTGGAAAAATCTTGCACATAAATTACTAAAGGCACGAAGCGCCTGAAAGATGGATGAAATCAGAAGCCAAGGAAAAGCAGCGTGTGTGCCAAGGAACAAAAAAAAACATGTAATGATTTCTTTTAATGACTCTCCTGCAAAATGGAGAGCAAGCTTCCAGGGCATGTCATATTCTCATAAAAGCAGCTTGCCTGAGTGATGAGAAATGCCCTGTAAGTGGTCAGACCAAGACCAAATTTTTCATCCTTTCTGCACATAGCTCTCCATTGATTATATTAAGTGCTACCCACTGGTTAAAAACACAGCAAGCTCATTGTCTCTGCCTGTGGCAAAGGGCAGCTACACACTTGCTAATTTCCTGATTTATGACACCCTATAGAAGGAATTGAAAATGGGCACAAGGCGGGGGGACGCACACACACTATTAGAACAGAGGGAGATCAGGAAGTTTGTGATAAAGAAAAGGCAGGCTCTCGTCTGACATGTAATCTCTCTTTTGGCTTGAAGTAAACCTGCTCCTTCAAGGCTATGCCATCAACAGGGCCTGGCTCAAGTTTCACCACTAAATCTGAGTCAACAATCTCTAATCTGGACACTGGGCTCAGGATTCAGGCTCAGGTTGCAGTTGGAAGCAGACAACAGGGACACGGGGAGGTGGGGGTCAGGGGGAG
>VXAC01000089.1:378410-471769 GCA_013399225.1 Rhipidura dahli
GAAAAAGACAATCTTTGTTTCTCACTTGACTGTCTGCATAAGGCTGGATTGAGGTAAGTTTTTTTTTTTTTTGGTCATCTCCGAGATAAAACTTTGCACCTCTCTGGCCTTGAAGTTGCCTTCCTGACACTTATATTAAGTTCAGAAGATATATGTCCAAGAATGGAGGACGTAAGTTTGTGGAGCAGCTCAGATTTGGAGTTCTTTTCATCTTTCTGATATGTGATACCGTGACATAAGCTGCCTGCAGTGGGGTTGCTATGCAGATATACAGTTTCTGAAAAGTTACACCAGGAAAACTAAAACCTACCGATGGATTTAGCATTTCACAAAGAAGCGGGATAAAATGTGTGGTAGTTAGACTCAAAAGCTAAAAAAGGTGAATTAAACTTTCATGAAAACAATCTCCCTAAAAACCCAAAAAGGATCAATAAGTATAAAAGTATCTTGTTGCATTGCTAGCCTTTGGGCTGCTGACTTAATCCTGCTACTGTATATAATAAAGGAGACCCTGTGTGTTTAATGGCAGGGACAGAAAGAAAGTGGGAAATACTTGGGTACTGTTCCTCCTAATTTCACCCTCTTCCCCCCTCTTTGTTGCTGCTTTGCCATAATTTTATTTTGAAAAATAAAGACTAGAATAAAAAATATGTTGTCTGAGGCTTCCAGCCAAAAATGTGCCAGCACTTTCCCTTCCCACCGCCCCCCCAGTCCTCCTCAAACTACTTAGGCCAAAAGCCTTAACAAAAGCTGTTTTCTGTTTGGAAGATCTCCGGGTCCTGTGCTCTCTTTCCTAACCCCTAACACAGGAAATTATTTTATAATTCACATTATTAAGGAATTCAACTCATGCTCCCCCCTCTTCCCACCTCATTCCCTGGATGTCGACCGACAATAAGCCTGTGGGCTGGCACCCATCGTCTCTGACCCATCTGTGTCAGCTCCTCTACCTAACCCTGCCCATAAATCATCCTGCTGGACCTCTTGTGAGGGTGTGAGGGTGGCAGGGAGCTTTCCCCAGCATCCAGCTGTGCTTCAGTGCCTGGGTGCCTGCTCAGCCTTGAGTTTTGGGAGATACCTAGGACTTATATAGCAGGCTGCTCCCGAATCCTCTGTGTGTGTGTCTGTGAGAGAGTGTGTGTGTGTGTCCCCCCCAAACATTACAGTTCACATGATGCCTGTCATGCCAAAGACCATGCTAGCAACAGGGATGCAATAAATCAATCTCCTCTGGCAAGAATTAGAAACCACATCCCTTTCCCGAGGCACTCAGGAGAGGGCAGGTAATGTGAAGGCCCAGCATCACTCAGCTCATGTGGGGCAGATGATGGGGCAGCTCTGCCAGCCTGGCACACACTCCCCAGCTCCAAAGCTGGCTGGGTGATGCTGCCAGTGCTGCGCTGCCCCAGGGAGCTCTTTGGCTGCCTGCCCTCCCTGTCCTGCTGAGGGCCCAGGAAGCCTGGAGGACAGTGGGGCTGCAGCAGGATGAACTCCTGGAGCTGGCTTAGGGATGGCTCCCTTTGCTTCAGATGTGGGCTCTGTAACGGGTCAGTAAATGCAGCAACTCTAAAGCCCTTTTGGGAAAAGGAGCAGATGCCCTTGTTCCAAGAGAGAGCCTCAAGCACTAACAGGAGGACTGTGCTTCCTCTTCCTGGCACTGTGGATGTCACATCCATGTCTCTTCCCTGAGAAGTGAAGAGAATCTCTCCTGCCTTTCTTGGCATAGCTTGTGTCCCAGTAGACCAGCCAGAACAGCTTGTATCACATTAGTTCTGGCCTGGGACATGGGAAGGGATAACAGGCTCTTCTCAACAACTTGTTTTGCATGTGCCTGTGTGGGCTTGTTTCCTGTAGCTGAAGAAGGGGAGTGAAGCTGAGTCTCCTGGTCCCTCAGCAAACCTCCAGAGTACAACACTTTTGTGGAAAAGAAGGCAGCATTCCTTCTTCCTCAAGCCTTTTACTAAATAGGTTCAGCAAGGTCCTTCAGAAGCAGGCCTGCTGAGAGCAGGGAATCACAACACATCTCTGTCCTCAGCTATCTTTCCAGTGAATAATAATCAAGCTTTCCTTCCCATCTGGGGCAGGATCCCACCTGCAGCGTGGGCTGTCCAGATGCCAGGGAGCCCCAGGAGGGAGCAGGTGAGGCTGCCCCTGCTCCTGCAGTAGTCATGTGCCTGGACTACTGATGTAGGGACACACAACTTTTAGATGTTTGCATCATTTGTAAAGAAAGGTCCTGGACATTTGGCATTTGGCTGCCTCTCCATGTCTTGAGTATCGTTGGAAAACTTACTTCAGTAGGGCAGTGGCTGAAGTGGCTGGGACACTTACCTGTTTATGTAGATAAGTGATGCTTTAGAGGGAACAGCTGGGAGAAAAGAGATTGTTAGCAGCCTAAGTTACTCCTTTCTTCTTCCTTGTGGTCGAGTCTGTTCCTCACAGTGTCACAGAACTTCAAGTCCCAACAGGTCTTGACTGGTCACCATGAGAGTGTGAGGGGCAGCCCTGTGTCAGACACCCTGTCCCCCCGGAAGGTGCTGCAGTGCCCTGCAGTCAGCATCCCCTGCCCCTCTGAGGGCCCACGCTCCCACCACTGCTAGAAGCAAACAGCCAGAAGCTGCTGTTCCACTGTTTTTCACAGCTCCCTGTGTTTTGGTGATGCTTCCCATGTTTTGTGCAAAATGTCCCAGTGTTGCTCAAGGTAGCAATGCATTTCTTCATGTAAATGACAACTAAAATGTGTGCAAATCTATGTAAAGCAGTTCTCCCCTGCAAAACATTTGAGCTCTTATGTTCAGTATGAAGCAGGTTCAACTCAATTCCTGATTCTCTCTCTCTCAGCTGCACATGTGCAGATACTGAGTACCACCTTTCCTTACTCACAGATCCCAAATATCACGTCAACTTCCAGTGAGAGTGGAAGGCATAACAACCTAAGAGACTGCTTCTTTTCTGAGTTACACCTCTGTAAATCCAGAGCAATTCCAGGGGAATCAAACTGAACCAGCATCAGCAAATTTGCTCCTAGTTTGCACACAAAATGTTTGTCATAGTTATTATTAAATGATGTCTTTATATTCCAGGTCTATTTTTAAAACAAAGGCAATGAAGTTTGGGCATCCAGTTCTATATATGGACACTCCAAATGGCATTGAAATGCCTCATGCATGTGTTTGGCTGAGTGTTGATTTGAGTGTCCAAATATGGACCTCAGAATGGGATATCTCACTTGGATAAGCATCCTTGCAAATTTGGCTCACAGCACTTATTTGAACAAAGCAAATTTATTTCTATTATGTATCACGGAAAAAGCATGAATTGTTTTCATTTTGAGGGACATCCTTATTCACGGAATTGGGCCACTCAAAAAAACTGTCATGTGTAGTAGTTCTAAATAAAATAAAGCTTTCAAAATCCTCTAAGACAACACAGGAGGAAATTAATGCAGAGTGCTTGCAGCAAGCAGACCCCCTTTTATCACAAGGGCAAAATTCTCGCTGACAGTGAGAACTCAGTGCTAGCAGAAGGCACTCGTGTGCAGCTTGATCACAGCGCGCTCCCCCTGTGCCCCGGCAGTGTGAAGGGACGCACGCACGGCCGGCTGCTCCGAGACCCAAAACCGCCTCTCTCTGCTCATGGAGACACTCTCTGCATCCCAAATCCGTGCATGTGCGAGAGCTGGAGTGATGGCTCTTGCACGCAGGAACCTTCCCCTGTATCTCCCAGTGCTCAGGATTTTCTTTGTCTGGCTCCTTGATGGTGAGTTCTCCAGGAAAGAGCTTGGCTTGGCTATTAGGTCTTAGTGCTTAATAAATAATGTCAGCAGCAAGCAAGCACCGTTCTGCAAGTATCTGTTGGGTTCCTGATAATTGCAAAGGACCTCCACATCCTTTGTGTAATTCCATTCATTTTGTTGGCATCATACAAGGGATGGATTTGGCCTCAGAAATAAAGCAGGTTTCTCTTGAATAATGTATTGTACCATTTGGTCTCCATTTTCCTCAAGGTTTATGTGTACTTGGATATTTCTCCCCATATATGCAGCTGGAGACATTTTTTTCAATATCAAACAATGAACTGATTCAGCTGTCCAAAACAGTTGTTCACATTCTGAATTTTGGGGAAAGATATTAAGATAAGGTGAGCAAATTCTCAGGAAAGCTAAGTTAAGTTTGTGATCAGTGGAAACGTGAAGCCAGCTCTAGCCTAGATCACTTTCTCTACCTCAGGTGTCCTGATGATTTTTGACAAGCTGATTCCATTTCCGTAAAAGAAAACCAGTTCACCAGAGAGAAAGATTCCTCTAAAGAGTCTGTTGTTTTTTAGAAGAGTGAAAATGTGTGCTAACAATTCTGGACCACCGACAAAAGCAAAATCAATACACACGGCCTTCGTTTTACAGCCAAGTTCAGATGAATAAATAGAGATGCAGCAAGCTGTTTACTAGGGAGACAAGCTTTACTCTACATGCCCTTCCTAGCAGGCACGCTTAGGCTGTTGTTGTTTGCCTTACATGGCTGGTTAATGAAATCAGTCAAACAGTTCCAGAGCTCACTGGACATTTCCAAGCCCTCCATCAGCAGTGCTGGCTGTGCTGGCCGAGAGCTGGGAAGCAAAGGCTACTGTGTGAGACAGCTGTGGCACAGGTCTGGGGGCACTTGGGAGGAGTTTGGTCCTTTGAGGAACCTCTGATTTCAGGGGGAGTCCATGCACAGAAAAGCCCTATCCTCACAAAAGGCAGGCAGAATACCCTCAGTACACCGCCCCAGATGCAGCATGAGGAAACTGTGCTTGCACAGATCCTCTTGAAATCAATGAAGCTGCAGCCACTGCATCTACCCAGGGATCTTCTACAAGATCAGGACCTAACCCTGCACTGTGCTAAGTGCAGGGATTTTTCTCCCCATGCCTTAAACACTGCAGAAACTGAGAAGTGTCAAGGGAGACACGAAGATGGAAGGGACATGGATACAGCTTTCAAGAACAACTTATACAGATTTTTCTGTGGCTTCAGACTCAGAGGTCTTTTCATCTGTGACCAGGCAGGTAGAGGAATGAATAACTACATGCACAAAGAAGGGGAAAATAAAGGAAAAAAAAAAAAAAAAACAACAGCACATTTAAGTGCATTTTTTTTCTTGGAGTTTTATTTTGTTTTAATAAATCTGACACCAGTCAGGGAGAGAGAAAAGCATTGCAAGACCAACAGGAAAGCAGAGCACACTAAGGGTGCTTCAGATTCTTGCTCTCTTGAAGATGTTTCATCAAAATGTCTTTGAGCTCTCTCCCTAGACTCAGGAGTTGTTGGATTCCTCCCCACCCACCCCTTTTTTTTGTTGGTTTTTTTATGTTTGTTTGTTTGTTTGTTTTAAAAAGCGAGCTTACTCGCCCGGTGTGATTTCCAAGCTTTCACAGCTCTAATAAATAAGGAGCACCTGTAAAACAGTAGCTTGACTTAAGTGAATCTGTACAAAGGAAAATATAGAAATACAGTATATACATAGTGCTCATAGTGCACCATCACTACAAGGCTCTGGTTCCACTGACCCTGCTGCCCTGCTCCCAAAACCCCTGACACAGAGCCTCTGCTCCTGCAAACTGCTCCTGTCTTCCTTCCCCACAGCAGCCTTATAGAAAAGGTGTACTCTGAACACTCAAGAGTGAACAATTGCTTTATTCGAGTTAGTAAACAGTTACACTGAATCACAAGGTGATCTGAAATTTTTTTTAAGTTTTTTTCTTTCTTTTTGATTTTTTGTGGGGTTTTTATGGGTTTTTGTATTTTTTTTCTTTTCTTTTCTTTTTTTCTTTTTTATTTGTCAGAATGGGATACTCCACAACTCTCTTACCAATTCAGTGCCAGTATAACATGCTCTAGTGTACTTTTGGACTCTTGGCTACAACTGTACAAGTGCACACAAGTAAATTCTACCCTGTTATCCTCCACCCACTGATTGAGGATCAAATTGCACATTTCTCTTAACCATGACAGGAGAAAGCAAACAGTGAAACAGAATCATGGGGGATCTTTCTCACTTTACCCTTGTTTTCATTGGTTTGTCCATACCATTCTAATTATCATGAAAGGGCTATGCATATGGAGAGATTGTCTCACTGCCTTCCTGGATCACTGAAAACCATCAGGGTTGAAATTTCATCCAAGTCTTTCGTGACGCCCAGCAAATATTCCCCTCAGATTATTTTACACCTTGAGGGAATTTTGGTCTTTAGTTCAACACTCTTGCTCTGTTCCCAAATGGGGCGCTATTTAGGGGAATTTAAAGAGAAAGCTGAGAAGAATAAACATTTACTGAGTTCTCTTGGCATTCAGTCTCTGAAAAACCACAGTATAAACTATTCATGCTGCTTCTTACATCTGTCAAATCAAAAATTAAAAGCCATAAAAGTGTAACACTGAAAATATGGCATTAGAAAGGATAAAGGTGGCCTTTGTAAAAATAACAAGGAAAGTATATTAGCCAATAAAATATTCTAACTCTTCATTTAAAAGTGCATCATGGGTAGGACAGAGATGACTCTGAAGCGTTGCTACTCCAGTATTACCCCTTTCCCCCATCAAAACTTGAATAGGTCCAAAACCATACAATGCAAATCACGATTCTTAGTGTAGCAGCAAAACCACAGCAGTTTTTCAAAGGAAAAAAAAAATTAAAAAAAATCCGTATCATTGTCCAGTCTCAAATGTCTGAACTTCGAAGTCAGTGAGGGAAAAGTACCTATGTTGGTCCGTGTGGTTTTTGAAACCCGGGTGAAAAATCCCCCCCAGCAACAAACCAAGAGGAAAAAGCGTTCCGAGAGGAGAAGAGGGGTGGTCACAGGAATGCTGAGCACACTGTGTGGATCCATGATGTGCTGTCTTCTGGGTCAAAGGCACCCATGGGACCGAGACTTCCTCGGAGGGGCTTCATGACAGGAAGCTGCTTTCTCTGCTGGACTTTCAGCCAGAGGGGGTGGTGAGCGGACCAGCTGGTGTCATTCGGTGGAGTGACGTGGTTTGCTCTGCTCCCTTTCTCCATGCAAGGTACCCTGTCAGCGAGTGCTCCTGCAAAGCAGACAAGCAGAGGGGGTCAGGGTGGGCGGCAGGAGGCTCACTGCAGGCAGGCTGGGCACTGCCTGAGCTCAGTTCCCACACAGCCTCACGGTGGGCAGGCAGGCAGGCTGAGGCACAAGTCCACCACTTCAGCCTCGCCTGTCCCTTGTGCCCCAAGGGCCATCGGGACACGCAGCCTTCAAGGTTGCTGGAGTGGAAGATGAAGGATTTCCTGTGATAAAAAGGTGGAAACTGATATAAATATAGTTCATTCTCAACAACACCTTGGCAGTTATAAGCTTCTGAGTCTTAGTTCTTCTAGGGGCTACTGGGAGGTACACTATTGCTTCATGTGCTTCTGCCTCCCTTGTAAGCTACCTAGCAGGGATGGTCCCCCCTCTCTCCCTACACAGTGAGCTTTGGACTCTAACTCCTTGGATGTGATCTGCTGTCCCCTATGGATTTGGACTGAAACTCTGCAGTACTTATCAGCCTGGGGCACATTTTCCTTCTCTGTCTGCTCCATGGTCTCCCCTTCACACTGGGTCCTCTGCAATCCCTCTCAACAATGAGCCAGTATCCCCTTGCCAAACCTCCACCCTCCTCAAAGCAGACACTGGAAGGCACATGGAATATGTCCACTGGCATGAACTTCCATGGCATGGAGGCCACTATATCTAGGTTAAGGAGTAAGGTTTGTGCTTTCAGGCAATGTGCCCAGTGAGATGAGCTCCTTTGTGTCTACAGAGAGCTGGGAACAACAACTAGACTGACAACTGGGATGTATCCACCTACTAAGATGAAGTACACAGCTGCTTTCTGTCACTTTTTTTCTGGCTTGAAGTATTGGTGTAAAAAGGGAAGCAGAGCAAGTTAAACCTGTAATGTCTGTATGAAACCTCACTCTACTTCTCTCTTTCCATACATCAGTGGTAATTAATTTCCATCCCTCGCTAACCAGTCTCATGGTACATGGTACAGACCAATAAGGGATTTACAAGGGAAGGCATAAAGAAGTTCAGTGGCTCTTGATGCTTTCTGCCTGGAGCAGTCATCTTGCTGTGTAAGTTCTGTCTATTTTCCCCTGCTGCTGAGGGACTCAGTGTAACAGGGTGTGCAGAACGGCAAGAAGGACCTTCCCTGCTGACTGGCTCACATGGCAATAACCGGGTTTGATGAATGCATCTTTGTAGCAATCAAGTTGCAAAATAAAAATCTGTATCAGGCATAGCATGCAAAGTTCTATAAAGAAATGAGAACATGCTAGTCATCACTGCTTCAGAGCTCAATGCTATGCACCTCGTGCCAGCACGAGCGTGCATGACCAACACAATAAAGTCAGCTATTTATATCTCCCCCCAAAAAAACCCAAATTACTTTTTAGGAGAGCGACATATGCTCTTCACCCTAGCTGAACCTGCCTTCAACACACATCAAATATTGCTGATCAGATAGAAGAAAAACTGCATCAACCACAAAAGAATTTTCATCACGATAAAGCCATAGAGTTGAGTTTATGTGAGTTGTGCTGAGGTAAGCACGCTGGGTTTTGCTTGCTTTCCAAAGTCAAGTAGGGCTGGGCCGATCCTGGCTTGGAAGACCACCTAGAAGTCAGAGGCAGGCTGTGGTTCAAACCCAGGAGACAGCATGGAAAAGATGAGGGAAAGAGAACAAGTAAGAAGACTCATTTCTGCCCTATTGTTAACACAGGGGGAAAGGAGAATAACTCAACTGGATGATGACCCAGCTCAAGCAGGTGCTTGGAGGTCCATCTGTGTGGGCTCAGATGGTGAGGCAGGGATTCCATGCGATAGGTGAGAGCTGCACTGGTGCCCTGTGTGGCTGTTAGTCAAAACCTGAGCAATCAGCAGCTGTGACACAGGCTGCACCCACCCACACAGAACTTCCCCTTTGGCTGATGCCTGGCACATGAGGATTTAAGTTCTTGCTCAGAGAAGCACAGAATTAGAGCATGGCAGCTCAATTTGGCAGCTAAGGCAAAGCCTCCCCACTCTCTGCTTCCTCCCTGGAGTAATCCAGCTCTTTCCAGGTGCTGTTGCAGAGCTACAGCCCTTTGTCCTGTGGTGGGAAGCTTGGTCATGCTTGCTAGAGCCAAATGCTAAAGTGTTCCTCACCTCCCTGCCCCTCTGTGCTGAAGAGCTGGGTGGCTCAGCTGCGGGGACATGTCCTGCTGCTCCCCCACAGCCAAGCCCTGATGCCTGTGTGTCTGCTCCCAGCACTGCCCCAGGAGCCAAGCATGGCAGCCTGCTCCTGCTGGCAGTGATGGCCACCAGAAACAGCTGCTTTTACACAGTGTCCTCCCCCCTGAGAGGGGCCATGTCATTGACATGGCTTTGGACTCATGCACACATTCAGACACACACACAGTTTTTTCCATGGTTGCTTCCCTGTCACTCTATACCCCATTGAACATTTCTGCCTCCAGATTCACATCTTATTGTTCAGGAAGATTTAGAGACTGGGTGGGGAAGGATGAAGAAACCGTTGATGTGGACTGGCATGGCAGAGTTTCCATAATTTAGCACAGCACTTAATTCACCCAGACAATGAATGCTGATGTGCTAAAAGAGGCCTAGTTCATCTGGGACATGCGTGGCCCTAGAGTAAAGGCACTGCAATTATTTTCTCAGGGAAACTGCTCTGAAGATAAACCACAAGAGTGCAGCTAAAGTCAGCATGGGAGCAAGCTCAACCCTGGAAACACTCGGGAATCATCTGTTACTTGTAATAGTTCTGTAATTTTTTATTTTTTTTTTTTTTTTTTTACAATTCTTAAAGCAGTTCAAGCTTCTTCATTAAAACCTTCCCCTTTGAATACTCTGTGATTTATCTTTCCATGAGCTAACTGAAGGGATGCCACATTGCCAAAGATAGGGAGGACCTTTAGCACAAATGGGAAGACAAGCAGAGTCCTTAAGCACCAACTCTGGATTTCAGAGATAGTGATTTCCTTCTGCTCCGACCTTGTAAGCTAAAGATCCTCCTCAGCTTTGGGTCACCTGTGGAACTCAGGCTCTCCCTTCTACTGAAACATGAGCTGCAGTCTGAGCAGACATTGTGACTTCAGGGAATGCACTGGGGAAGAGCCCTGGGATTTGCCTTTTATGCCTAGGCAGAAGCAGCAGTAAGGACACCCCCAACTCTATGAATTGTTGCACCATATTCTCCAGGCTGTCACTGACAGCGGGTCTCTGGTTTATATTTTGGGGTGCTCTGAGGCATGTACATGGATCACGCAAAGAGGAAAATGCCATCACAGTTCTGGACTTCTGATCTCCACAATGGAAGTGTCCCCTATGGCAGAGCACAGAGCCTGCCAGGGCCAGTGCTGATTTACACTGGGGTAACTGGGTGTGTCTCCACAACAACAAGGCAGCCCAGTGTCCCCCAGTTGTGCAGCACCAGTGCGTTTGCCAGCCTTGTGAACAGCGTGCTTTGCCCCACTGGTGTGCAGATGTGCCAGAAGATATGATTTTCCTCCGAAAAAAAACCCATTCAAATTTTCAACAAGTTCACCCATTCTAAGCTGGGATAAAGTTGGAATTTTGCAAGGTATTTTTTAAAAAATAACAGAAAATCAAAAGACCCTCCCCCCCAAAAAAACCAACCACAGCAACAACAACACCCCATCCCAAAAAACAAAACAAAACAAAAAAAGCACCACGCCAAAAAACTGAACCAAACAAAAAAAAATTCAAAACTGAAAAATTGAAATAGCAGGTAAACCAAATCCAGACAGTTTCTACTCTCCTTTCCTGAAAACAGGCAACCACTGTGATGTGATAACCCTTCTTTAAACCTCCAATTTTGTCTGAATCAGAACAGGAACTTTAACTTGCATTTCAGCAGCCTCCTGTGGGCCTAAACCACTACGCTTTTGGCTATTCCAGGGTTCTTCTCAATTTTCTTATTTAACCTGATCTCTCCAGTAAAACCAGTTATATAGCCAAAGAAAGGCAGTTAAACTGTTGGTAGTAATATGCAGGATGGTGAAGATGGGTATCTTGCTGAGCCACAGCCTGTACCTCCCTCGGAGATGTCTCCTCCTCACCTGGGCCACATCTGGGCCTGGCTTTTTAACCTGAAATGTTATTGTAGGCCACAAAATTATAACAATTATAAGAACAAAACTTTCCAAAGCAGCAGTGAATCTTCTTAGTGAAAAGTTTCAGCATCCTTTATCAGGAAGCAATCAATATTTTCCCATGAACAACTCCACTGTCTGTAACCATCCAGGACTGCATGCCTGATACTGTCCCCAGAGGGTTTCTCCCTGCTTTTCACAGCCCTTCTCCTTGTCCTTTTCAAGTCTAAGCAAGAGCAGATGCAGACTCATCCAAAAGCAAGGGGGCATGCTCAGATGGCAAAAATGTCATGCGGATTTTATTGTGGGTGAAGGAAGAGGAAAAACCCACCCAGAACATGTAAGGAGCAAGTGGGTGAGACCTGGCATAGACCCCAGTGCAGTGTCAGGCACCTTAGGGCATTTCCCTCAAGCCCAGCACTGCTGGGCACTGAAAAACCTTCACTGGGCCCAAACACTGCTTTAGATTTTCTCTATTTCCCACCTCAAGAAGACAGGAACAATATTTTTACCACCAAGGTAACCATTTCAGCAGAAATGGGTAAACTGCTTCAAATAAAACTGAGTTGGCATTTTAACTGATCATTGAAATTTAGGGTCAGAATTCAAATTTTCAGTGACTTCGTCATGTATCTTTTCTAGTCATGTTCAAGATTCTCTCAACTGGAGAATTCCTGTGGGAAAGAGCTTTTTTTCCCCTCTTTTTGGATAAGGAACTTAGAAGTGGCAGCACAAGTAGTTCATGAAACCTTATAAATATTTGGAGCATAAGCAGGCAACACAAGGTTTTACATTTAACCATGTGGGCTCCAAATAAATGGCTGAAAATTGCTCTAACCATAGGTTTCAATATCAATCGCCTGATGATGGGATGCAGATCTTTCCAGAGAGGTCAGAACTCCACAGTTATTTCACTCAACGCTACCCAATCTCTAAACCACCTATTTCTTAATTTACTTTTTTTTTTTTTTAAATATCTGCCTTCATAGAAGATGGTTACATTACACAGCATGAAAGTCCAAAACTGGGACTGGGAGATGGAGCACAGCAGGGAGTACGGGTGTCCTCTCAGCAAACGCAGTTCAGCCTTTTTGCCTTTAGATAATTTGTTATTGAAGGTTGGCTTGGATTTAAGGCAGCAATGTTTCAGAAACACTTGGAAAAGCAAGCCAGCTGCGGGGCGGATATTGTTACAAATTGAGACACATGTTGTACAGGAATACCATTCTTTTCAAATTCCAGAGTTGTGTCTGGGGAAGCAGAGCCACGCAAAGGAGTCGGAGGCAGGACCTCGATCTCCAACCTGCCGAGGGCCTTCAGCTTGTGTCAGAGGCACCGAGCATGGAGTGCACGCAGCACTGAGCAGGATCAAGCCCAGATAGTTAATCAGCTGTAATTTTCATGGTAGAAGCAAACATTAAATAGTTGAGGGTTGTGCAGAGTGTTAGAGGCTACTTCAATTCACGGCTCTCACGAGATGATCACACACGTTTCCAAACACAACTTTCAGTCCTGCGAGTGCAGTGCAGCTCATTATCAAAATAATGTAAATAAGGTCAGGATTAGTAGGTCTCAGCTGTGAGGCCTCGACTGGTGGAGGCACCCAGAAACATGCTTACCTTTACAGGACCTAGAAGTAGACAGGAGAGACTCAGCAGGTAATCTGGAAACAAAAATTGCTTCAGAAAGTCTTGCTTGCCACTGTGATTTCTTCCTGACTTCCTGCTCAAAGAGCTTTGCTTCTACTTTGTTTCAGTCTTCCACTGTGCTTTTTTAACATGAATTTAACTCTATCTTAAAATCTATGGCTCGCTGCTTGAGTATGTCCAACTTTTTCACAACCACAGTCCTCATAAGTGTTTTGCTCCTTTCTCTCCCACTTTCAGGCATTGCTCATAATACTGAAAAATAGTTTATAAGCTCCTCATGGTTGTTCAGAGCTCACTGCTCAGCACTGAAGTTTGCCATGGTGTTTCAGGGTCAAGCTTCACAAAGGCTGTGAGGTGCTTAGCTCCTCATCAGGTTTCAGTGGCAATCAGACACATACCATCCAGCAACTTGGCCCCTGCATGTCAAGGCAGTCGTTGTCTAGATGATGTTTATACAAGTGTTTTTACAAGAGTCTGTTTTACTATGGTCTTTGTTGTTAGGGACTCTGTATTTAATTATGAGTTGTGCTTTCCTCCCCACCCCCATAAAATTTCCTTGCACCACTGACTTCGGTAGCTCGACAGCACAAGGACAGGCTGATGAAGAGCTCGAGTCTCCCCATATGGCTGTTTCACACTTTTGAGTGCAGCCAAACTCCCTTGAACCAACTTTAATATGAGGAGCAATAGACCTTTTACGTATGAAAGCACCTGACCAGTCTTTAAAGCCTGGCAAAGAGTTATGAGTAACTCCTTGTTTCAGTATGAATGTGGGCTGTACCAGCTTAGGGAATAGCATGGATTGGATGCTTATTTCAGTTAAAATAGTTCCAATTTCATAAGACAATTAAAACTAATAATGGCAAGTAAGCACCGAAATGATCTCGGAAATCAGTGGTCTGAGGTTCTGGGAGCTGTCAGGTAGACTACAGTATGTAGGTGTCACAGGTTCTCCATATTTCTGTGGGTCTGTCAATTGAGCTATGCCTTTTTTTGCTGTCTGAAGTTCTGGCCATGTATTGTGTTTGTCAACAGCCTTAGATGTTTACTACCTTTACAAATCAGACCAGGTGCAGTTATTTTCTAAACTGAGTTCAAGAATCAGATTTCATATTTGAAACATATGCCCTGAAAGGTCTTATAGAAAAGCAGGAGGAGCCCATCAGAAATCAGCACTTGCTCCTTTGATTCAAAGAGTGTGCAGGGATCTATGGCAGCGTACCACGAGCCTGCTATTTACTGCCACTGAGACGGAAGTTAGCACTCCCACACCCCGGCAGCAAGATGTGGGAGCTGAAAGCTACCCTGGAAGTATGTCATTTTATACTTCACTATTTTGAGAACCCTTTTTTTCCTTTCTTTTTTTTTTTTTTTTTTTCCTGGGAAATCCTTTTTCTGATTTGATATACCTGAGAAGGTATAGAGGCAATTTTGAAACATAAGATCACACTGTTAAGAATCAGACAGCTCTCAAGGGCAAAGCTTCAGTTCCAAGCAAATGTGTTTAAGGCTTTATGGTGGTAAAAGTCTCTCCTCTCCCCCTTTGGATAAATGGAAAATTTCTGTAGGCTCATAAGAAGCCAGGTGAAGGAAAACTTCTGAGGCAGAAGAGTAGGTGTTAAGTGTATGAGTCCAATTACTCTGCTGATTTAAATTAGTTTGGCATCAGTGGAACTATATCCAGTTAAAATTAGCTAAGGCTCTGGTCCATAGTACCATGTCAACAAAGATGACTAGCATAGAAATGTGTTCAAATATAGAAAATCTGTTTTCAAGTATATCTTTAAGGTCAAATTTTGTCCTGATCATAGCAATCTGGGCAGAGGTAAGATGTTGGTAGATAGACACCACAGGGACAGAGAAGAGAGAAATTTTTTTTTAGGCAAGAAAAAGGAGGTTAATAGCTATGCCCTTTGCCTCAGGAATCCAGACCAGAGCAGGAAATCTTGTGCTGGACCATTATGGGCAGAGGAGCTCCAAGTGGGATATATATTACTACTGTTCTGCACTGAGTGTTCTGCATGCTGTATATTTTTACAAGTACAATGCATGGACTAGACAGCTGAAGGTTTGGGCCTTTTACTCAGCAGATGCTGACCCCAGGACATTCAGGTTGGCTCTGTAGGTGGCCACACCTACTACTTCCTTTACTTCTGGAAGAAATTCTGCTGACACAAGCAGAAAAACTCCTTCCTTTCCTTACCCCTCTGTCCCCAGCACAGGATTACTCAACACACACACATACACACACACAGAAGTTAGTTGTGAGTTTAGCATGTGCCACTTCATTTTCTCATTTAGTTTAACATAACTATCGTGTTAAATCCAAGCAGACCTCAGTGTTTTCATTTCTTTGCTTTAGGAAACCTTGACATCAAAGCTGGCGGGTTAAAACTGATCCCGCCAGGGCATAAAGCATGTAGGCAGGCAACACTAACACTGCTAATTTTAGAAACACACATTGCTCAAACTTGAAAATGTAACACTCAACAGAATATTCTTCCTAGCTTCATTCCCTTATCATAGCAGGACTTTGGCATTGGGACGTCTTTTGATGGTTCTTCAAATTGCATCAAGCTAAAACAGCTTGACAGTACATGTCCTGACGAGAAACTAAACTTTAACATCAAGGATTATGTTGCTGATTAGCACTTTCAATAATCAAGTAATTGGTACATTAAATAATCCACAGATTGGCAACTTGCCCAAAAAGGTCATGCTTGCATTGATTCCTTTTTAGAGAGTCCATGTTGCTATTACATGAATTCAATCTGTCTGTCCAGAACTCCAGCGTAAAAATATTTGGCTAATTTCCTTCTTGTCACATAATTTGATGGGAAATAAAATCCAGGAAAAGCTGCACATTAGGGCAATACGATCAGATTTTCCAATTAGGGTAGGTAAGAAGCAAGAGAGAAAAAGTCAATTGGCTGGACCTTTTTTTCTCCCAGGTTAGTGTGACCAGTGCCATCAACACAAACCTCCAAGGGCCCAAATTAACACATTTGTTAGTGCAGCTTCTACCCTCTTTGTACTTTATTAGAATTTCTGTGAAGTTGGGAGTCTCTCTTAAGGGGTCCTCCCCACAACTGGATTGCCAAAGGAGTAGGGTTTTAACCCCCTGCTTCCCAAGGCCCAGGCAGGAGGAGCTAACCCATGGGCATGGCAGAGGTCAGGGCTGCACGGATGTTTCCTCTCCCCGCTGCCCCCTCTGCACAGACACAGACAGGCTCTGAGCCCTTCTCAGTCCTCACAGGCAGGGAGGGCAGAAATCTAAGGCAGAGCCCTTTTCCTCCCCAAGACTGGCTATGACCAGCAATAGTATAGTAGCAAAAGGGCTCTGCATGAAACCAGAGTCCTCACCTCAAATCAATCATCAGAGCTGTACAAACCACTTTTGCGTGCCTTGAGATGCTCAAAACCCACCCGCATTTCACTGAGGTGCCCACTGGAATGAGAGTGGTTACCACACTGTTTATTTCTGCAGAGTGTTCAGACTATCCTCTTTCCCTTGGAGCACATAAGGACCCTGGTCTCCCATCTCTTCTGCACAAAGGCTACTTCTTTTCTTTTTCTGGAGGAACAGGGGGATGAACACAGACTAATAGCCATCACCATGCTGTGCTATGCTACTGCACAAGCCCCAAAGGTACTGCAGACACCTAGGCTGGGCTTCTTAACTTCCAGCATCTGTGTGGACATCTATGTCTGTCCTGGTCACCTTAGGTTTCCCTCATTGCAGGCAGAAATAGGCACTCCTAGGGCACAATTCATCTGAGCTGTCTTACTTGTTGACTCTGGGATGAGCTCAGCTGTCTCTTTGAAGTGCCTGCTTCTCTAGGTTGATTTTAAAGGGCGTTTAGACAATTAGCTCAGCTGCATCTTTGTTCCAAATGTCTATATTGGGTCAGATTAATCTTGCCTGGCAACCTGAAAACTTTTCTGTAAGGCAACCCACACACTGAGGTAAAGAAATATGTAAAACTCAGGATGAAAGGGAGAATGGTTATTCCTGAGGATAATCACAGTGGCATTGTGATTATCAATAACTCTCAATAACTGTCCATCACAGTGGCACAATTATTGACATTTAGAGAATACAAAGGACTGAGGACAGTAACTGAATGATAAAGAGTCCATGTCTTTCCAATGCAGCTTGTTCAGTTTGCCCACTTTCTCTCTCAAATATTATCTGTGAAGTGATGTCATGAATAATCACGTCAACAGGCAAAAAACCACAACTTGGTGAAGCCAGAACTCTATTGAGGTTTAAGCTCAGGCTTTGAATGATACTAAACTCCTCTTGGGGTTGGGACCTGCAGCCTGGATGGTCCAGGCAAGGAGAAGTAGATGCTAAGAACCAGCCTGTCTTACGACTACAGAGTAAGCACATAAATGTGCAAGTCTTCTAGCACTGTGTCGAAATAAGCAGCTATGAGGAGCTTCAGAGAGGTGGGAAAGGAAGGGTTAACCATGGCTCTCCTAAAATTTAATAAAAAGGATACACCCAAATAGTGGCCTTCTCACTAGATCAAATCACTACCCCTAGGTAGAAGCATGCATACATTTATGAAGGGAATCTTTCAAGCTCCAAAGGTAACACTGGGGTCTGCAATAAAGATACTGCTGCTGAGGAACATAAATTCCATACCTCAGGGGTGGGTAGGGGTATCCTCACTAAGAGGACCTAGGAGCATGTAAAGATTTTAAATATTCATTTGACTTCTGAGTTATTGTGTATGCTGGTTATTAGTCTGAGAATGTGATAGTTGTCCTCTATTCTTATTCGTGTATCTTTTAAATGTGTCAGCACATGCTGAGAGCAAAGAATAATGGTTGTGTTCCACTGAAGAAAGTAAATAAATACTGCAGGTGATCAAGGGAAGTAACATTTCCAGCCCTGCAACCAGCACAGGGAATGCGGTGTTAACAAATGAGAAGGGAATCCTGACTGTACTATATATCTTTGATGGTGCAATTAGCCCTCACTGATGGAGCAGGGAGATACTGCAGTGGCCCAGATTACACACCCTGCTGCTGCTCTCTATGGCTGTAGGTGCCAAACATCACTGCAGTCACTATTTGTGCTACCAGGGACAGGGATTTACTGGAGGCTGCAGAATATTCCATGGATTGTAATGAAATCTGGCACGTCACCAAGCCACATCCGGCGAACCATCAGTATTTTACTGCTTCACTTTTACTGCTTATTTCTTGCAACACCCACCATTTCCCCTTTCCCTGAAAGAAGCTCTCCATGCTTGTGAATCTAAACAAATTCCATTACTTTAGTTTTGTTAAGGAATCCATTCAGTGCAGGTAGCTCAGTGTGCAGCTGCAGTGCCAGCTGCAGGTTGAGCTCTGCGGGGGCAGGCACCCAAGCCTGAGCACCAGGCAAGAGGATGGGAATAGACACTGATCCTTTCCACAACAAAGGACACAGGGACCTGTGGCCCAGCCAGGTGACCACACACTCACCACCACCAACCTCCAGACTTTCCTGTGCTTAGACTGTGAGGGTATAAAAGGTATAAGAGCCCAGAGGGTCCTTTGTTCCAGATCTCTACTCAAAGGCATCAGGTCAACCTGTTATTCTGTTACATAGTTATTGCACCATTATGAAATTATTTTAAGGATTGGGATATCTGAGAACTCTGCTATGGAAAACCTGGGGTCGAGCTGGTGAGGAAACCTAGTGTGACTGTTTGAGTGTGGGGAGTGTAGCTGTGGAGGGACTTCTGTCCCAGCTCAGGTGGTAGGAGAGTGACTGCCCGAGCAGCTCCTGGGTGGTCAGACAGGGAAGATTCCTTAACAGCTTCTTCCTCAAGGTTTGAAGCATCAGACATACAATAAACTAAGAGTTTTACAAAGATGCTTTTTTATCAGAGGGATTCAATAGGCTGGAAATTGGGAATGAAGGATGAGAAGTTTCTGCATCTGGAATATTGTCCTTGGACAAGCCATGGGGGTTGGTAGAGTTACCCATACCTCTGCTTTGCTTTGCAGCCCTACCAGGAACCACAGACATACACCAAACACAGGGCTGGGGGAAATCTCAGCCGCCTTTCTAAGGTGGGAGACATTCACCAAAAGCAGATACCTCAGGCAAGGCAGTAAAGCCCCATGGCAGAGGTTTTGCTGCAATAAGCTATAGCGGGCAGGTCCCAAAGCGCCAATACATGAGATGGTAAAGCTCATGGAGAGGGATTTCAGTCTCCAGAGAACAGCTCAGTGGGAAGGCAGGGTGCAGTCTGGAGGCAGAACAAAGTAAGAAGGTTGGAGTTGACCATTTGCTATGTCCATTGGATCTGAGCTAGCAGGAAGCTGCCGGGTCACTGGGCTCTGTGCTATGCTGCAGGGCAGTTTCAGTCATTGTGAAGGCTTGAGTTGCTGTGTAACTCAGCTGGAATAAGTAAGCAGATTAATGGCCCAGACCTAAACCGTATTCTAGGCAGAAAATCACTGACTTTGACATACACAGCACAATAACTTCACAGCCAGAACCATCACGAAATGTTCTGTGAGCATAAGTGTAATGAGGCTGCTGATGAATGGAGTACTGACAAGTACAGATGCAATACAACACAAAAAAACAATACTAAAACACAAATACCAATAGTTTCCTGAAAGTGCTCATAAATTGGAATTTGTATCTTTTTGTTTCATAAAGGCTACATCCACATGAGTTTGACCTCATACCTGGAAATACTCAATTCTACTCACACAGAAGGCAGTAGTGATTACACAAACCTTTACTTATTCTGATTTCGAATTCGGAGACACCTCCTTTTCAATGGTGGCTCCAGATCCTCTGGCCCTGTGCTGAGTATTGGCGTTGAGATAATGCACGGCGCAATAGCAGTCTTTTCTGCTGGTTTTGGCACAGGCTGGATCACGCAACCTGTCTTGGGCAGCATCCGCAAAGCATACGCATGGTCCTCGTCTGCTGGATTGTTAAGGTTCGGGTCCTGTTTGTCTCCCCCGGCCAGGGGCTCTTCCCCAGTCTTCTTGCCAGCATCTCCCTCGAGGTGGCAGTTTGACGCACAGTTGTTCTCCTTAACAGACTCCAGCTCGCTCACCGCCAGCTCCTCCGGGGGCTGGGGCTTTTTCGGCTCCTGGGGCGGCTCCGGGTTCTTGGAACCCTCTGTGCTCTTTGTGCCATTCACAATGACGTTGCACACCGCTGCGCCAGCTTCCAGTCCCGGCGTGCCAGAGGCCAAGGAGACGGGACAGCAGTGAGCTCCGTCACTGCATGGTAATGTTTTTGAGTCAACTGGGCTGCAGTTGTCCCTGCAGTCATTGCAGTTCCTTTTGTCTGAGCTACCAAAAGCCAAATTTACAACACTGTTAGGTTCACGTTCAACTTTCACTTGGGCGTGCAGAGCCCTGTGGATGACATTGTGCAGCCTAGACCGGTGGCCCACTGTTAGGTCTATCACACCATCCTGCGGACCCTGCAGCACACTGGGGAAACCAAATTTACTGTTCACTGGACTACTAGGTCTGACAGTCAAATCAACAACTTCATTTTTACTGTGCTCCTGAAGCACTTGAGCTTGATTAAGGGACTGGCCTGAGCAGCTCGGTGATGAGTCAGAGGATTTAGATGATCCTTGCTTTGACTCTCGAGGGGATGAAGAGCTATTGGTTGGCTTTGCCCCAGGCGTCTCGCTGGAGGTACTCGGAATGAAGCTTTCGCCATTGCTGGAGAAGCCATTGGGGGGTTTGGAGTCGTTGATGTGAGGGATGGGGATGGGAATGGGGATGGGAACGGGCAAAGGGACAATGACAGGATATGGCACTAGTAGAGTTGGGGGTGGCACCAGTGGGGCAAGGGATGGCAATCCAAAGTTCATCATCTGTGGCATAGGCATAGGACCATTTGGCATCATGCTGACAGGTGGGAAGGGAAGACTGGGCAAAGGAGCTCCGGGAGGCGGAGGCGGCAACAAGCCAGGAGGATTCCCAGGCATGGTAGGTGTTGTGGGAGGATGGATATGGGGGGAAAGCATTGGCCTGTGCATGGGGCTAGAAGTGGGACCCATATTTCTGGGACCACCTGGCGGGGGACCGATTCCAGGAATCATTGGATTTGACAGAGGGCTGTTAGGATTTGAGGCATGGTGAGGTGGCCCACGAATAAATGGTGGACGGATTTGCTGCATAATTTGCTGTTCCATGAATATGGGCAGAGGAACTGGCCCACGGTTTGTCATCACCATGGGAGGACTGCGAGGTGGGACACCAATTGGAGGCACAATGCTAGCAGGTGGCTGGACAGAAACTGGTGGAATATTTGGATTCTCACTGATGGGAATAGGTTTGGGAACTGGCGTGGGGATTTTAGTGACAGAGCAGTTGGCAGTATCAGATGGAGAGGCAGTGGTAGACGTTGATGGTCCAGGGCCTTGAATTTGGCCAGCTGCAGACACTGGGGATGGGGCTTTTCTCCGAGCATCTGCTAGCGGTATATTCCAAGAATCTGGAGTCAGCAGCTGCACCCCAGTGCCTTCTGCTTTATTTTCGACTGGAGGATGTAATGTACTGCACAGTCCAGCTGGAAGATTGGCCTGTGTCTCTTTGTAGAAAATGTCCATTTTGTACTGATTGAGACATTTTGCACTGCAGAACTGAAGCCTTCTTTCCCCGTCCCCAAAATCCAGATACTCTTTTGTGTGTCTTATGTGCTTACACCAGTCACATACCTACAACACAGTAATAAAATCAAATCAGGTAAGAAAAGCAATCTTCTCTTCATAGCGTTATTTTAAAAGTATTTTTTCAGTTGCTAAATACATTCTTTTTCTAACAGGAAAAAAAGGTTACATTTGTGAAAACTGCACCTTTTTTATTCTCCAACATATTAATGAATTGAATGCCACTCCCTTTTCTGGCTCCCATGACCTCAGTTCTACCTTATACAATTCATTATATATCTTAAACCCATAGCACAGAGAAGAATCCTCAGTTGGCATAAACTGTTACAACACGCATATGTAAGTACGCAAAGTCCATATGAGCATGGCTTTGATTACTCCTTGGGGGTAATCTAAGCACGCCTGTGCCATCTGAGATGCCATGCTACACAAGGAGTGTGAGAACTGGAAAAGGACTCAGAAAATTGCTGGAAATTAATGCAAACCATTTCTGCTACACTGCAGCGCACAGTAACATTTAGTATTCTACTAAGGGTATCAAATAATAAGTTGGAAAGAGTGTGATATTTCAAAATGGCATCACAAAGCAAAAAGCATCATTGATTCTTTGCCCTTCCTTCCAAGGAGAAACTTGGAAAAAGTTAGGGTATTTGTGTAAGGTTCAAATAGTCCCAATTTGTGATGTTTCAGCAAGCTGGAATTATTTTCTGAGCTGTTTGCCCACTCTTGTGTACAAGTCACTCTGAGTAAAACTTCTTGGCAAGCAAGAACCTGTTTAGCAACTTCTCAAATACTACGGCAAAAAGTTTGCATCACAGGCTCAATTTTGTTTTGTTTCTCTGCTTTCCATTTAATCCTTTTCTGTGTTGCTATTGGTGTGGTGAAGGCATAGCCAATTTTTTTTTTTAAATAAGGCTGCAGAACTAATTAAGCTGTGAAAGGTTTTCCCAGTTGTAAACCACTAGACACCAAAGTTCAAAAAATAGTCATTCTAGGCTTCAGAATCCATTACTTCAGAGAAATTATTGTGATTTCATTAACACATTAATTTTGCAACACCAACAGCTCTCACAGATGGTGAAGACATGATCTACAATTCAAATATGACTCTTGTTTGCAACAAATGCCTTTCCTTCATATGGCATTTTAAACAAGAATTAATATGAGTAATCTTGCCATAGCTATAAACAGATAAACAGATGTCAGATTTTTCAGTGCCTCACTTCTTTGACAGAATTTTACACACACAACCCNGTCATTTACATTAGTTCTCAAAATACCCCACTGACAGAGATTTTTGGTGCTTTCTATCAGCATGTTGAGCCTATGACCATGTCAGAATACATCCTGGTATTGTTTGTTCTGCCTTCTCCAAATAGCCCATATTAGCTTGTTTTGAAATGACTCCATCTTTTGTACAAAGGAAAAAAATACACTAAAAACCCCAAAGAAGACTATGATTGTGAAAAGACTGCATTAAAAGGATAATTAATTTTAATAACTACTGGCCATATAAACAATTCAAAACAACATATGCTGGGCATCTGATTACCCATCTCATTTAACTCTCAGCTTCCCTTTAATATAAACAGTGGTGACATTCTTGAGTTTTCAGTAATATATCTTTAATGTATATATACACGTACACACACTTTATGCTATGGCTATTAGCCCATTTAACTCCTCAGCCTTTTGGCTATCCTCTCAGGTTGCTTTTTGTTTCCCTCCTGCTCCCCTCCCTGATCACATGCTCACACATGCACACACTCCCTCTCTTTTAGCCCAAAATCAAGCTAAATAATCAATGGAGAAGTAGCAACTACCAGGTCACCCCTGAAGTTTGGGAATGCAGGACCCAGATTTTTAGCTTGGCCATACAGACGCTGTGTCCCGTGAGATAAAGCAGAGGGGGTGCTGGTGCTGCTCGGTGCATGTGGCATCAGCAAGGGTGTATTTCCAGCATGATGCCCCATTGCGAGGAAGGAAATTTCCCCATGCAAACAAATCCAGCCCTGCATTGAGCACGCAGTGACAGTGTCACACCCAAAGAGATGTGGACAAAAGGGCTGTCAAATGCACAGAACTGTTGAGAAAAATGCCTGCACTGCCATGGTGCATGCATCCCCCCCAAGTGTGGGGCAGATAGGAAAGCAGGTGTGCAGCAAGCAGGGCAAAGAGGGGGCAATCCCACTTCCAGCAGTTCCAGGATTTTACCAGGTATCAGCTCTCCATCTGCTCCCCACAGGAAGGCTCAGTGGCCATCACAGACAGCCCTGGAGCTCGTGCTGCAAGCAGTGCAAACACACAGCAGTGGGCACTGAACCATCCCGCATGTTTGGCATGGGGGTGGCTTTTGCCACCCACCTGGCAAGCCAGCCCACATGATGGAAATATCCTATAGCCAACCTCCTGAAATTTTCTGGTTTGCCACTGTTTTCAAAGCAGACAAAAGGGGAATTTGTGAGTCTACACCATGAGGTAATGAGGTACTATTTTAACTCAGTGGAGCTGCTGAATTTACCTTTAAGTCATTTTTGAGCGAGAGCTCACTGCTGTAGCCACAAAATGCTATCTATTTAGCATGCATGGAATTGGGATGTACTCCACCACACTCCTCCTGCTGCTTACAGAGTATGCTCTTGCCCCAAGGTCTGGCAAAGATGCAGAGGGTCTCCACATGTACCCCAGGAGCTGCACAAAGAGGTACTAGGAGCTCCCAGACAGCTCCTGAGGCAGGCTGGCGCGGGATGAAGTCCATCCTGGCCCATCACCATCTATTTGCAGTGGAAAGAAAAGGAGGAGACTGGCCTCAGAGGTGCCTGCAGTAAAAGATGGAGCAGGACTTCAGATGCAGCTTCACTGAAGACTTGCCTTTCCTTTGGGACAAGGAAGTGAACCATCTTGTAAGCCTGCTGCCAAAGTGTCTGAGAAATACAACAGAGAAAACCCAGTCTCCTTATCTTTCTAGGAAGAGCCCTGCCCATGACCTTAATTAAAGGGACTGAAAGAGAAATACAGCCCCACAAAAAAATTGTGGCATCTTTTCTAATAATTTAATTTTATTAGTTAGCATTTGAAAAATTCACTGAAATGTTTCACTGTAGTATTGCTGTATTGATTTGTTTATCTCCAGTGGGCCCCTATGTCTCTCCTGGCTAAACAAATATTTTCTCTTCCTTGGTAAAATATTTAGAAATCCTGCATACAAATTCTCTTCTGATTTCTCCTGTTTTCAATAATTCACTGAGGAATGAGAAACTCTGAAGTACACTTGCCTCACTCACATATTGATCACAGACCCTTCTGTACATTTTATCACTAGACGAAATTAATTAAAACCACAGAAATTAAAGGCAGCAAATCTGTTGCTCTGAATATCCTGCATAGACCAAATATTCAATAATTATCTCACTGATTTCATACAATATCTCAAAGTGTTGAAGATACAACATCAGTGAAAAATGTCCATCGTCTACGATCATGTATTTCATAATTTTCTTTTGGTTTTATTTTCTCTCTTTTTATTTACATAAGCACCCTTTCTGTGCTGCCTAGTTAAGAAAAAAGTATAAGAATGTGGGACTCATGTAGGTAATACGCAGGTCATATGACTCCTCACAACATCATACTAAAAGGCAGAAAAATGGTTTTTACAACAACGAGGAAATTACGGGAGGAGAAAAAAAATGTCACTTAAGAATTAATGAATCAAGTCTGTCTTACAGAATTGATCATTTAAGATGAGGTCAATGAATTTCTGATACAAATGGCTATATCACTAGAGGTAATAAAATGGAGCAATACCATTCATTTTACATCTAACTAATGATGTGTTAGAGTAATTACAGATTTCTTCTAAAAGCCTACACTGATTAGTTCAGATGTGATAGGTGAAACATATATATCTTTCCATTCAATCAAATAACATTTTCTTATCTATAAAATACACGGCTGATGTCTTATTTTTTTTAAGTACTTGCATTCTGTACAGAACATCACTGTTCCTCACAACCAGCTCAGGATTTCTCTGCTCATGTATTCCTTTCCACTCCCTTTTCCTGCCTCATCCCTTCCCTGCATTGTACAACCGTGAGAAGAGCTAAACTGTTGCAGAGTGCTTGTTAACGCTGCACATCGGATTTGGCAGTGCTTACACATGGGAGCAGCTCCCTGGGTTTCAGTGGGATTAGCCACAAGCATTACAGTTGTAGGATCACATTTGGAGGGCACCAGTGGAAAACAATGAAGAGACTCCTCTTTAACGCAATCCATCGGCTCTGGGTCTGTTGCTTGACACTGGCCCCTGCTCACCCTGGAGTCATCAAGAGCTTTGTTCCCAACCTCGACAGCAGCGGAGGCATGGACAGGGATTTTGAAAGGAACTGCAGAAAAACTACCCGGGAAGACAATAAACGCTGTGAGTCTGAGTAACAGACATTTCCTAACAAACACAGGCAAAGCCACCATTTTGTACATTTCTACCAACAGAAGGTTAGGCCAGTAGTGGTGTCACTGGCAAAAAGCACGAACATTTCTGAGATAGAGGGTCAAAGCTTGCAAGATGCTAACAGATCCCCAGAAAACACTTCCAGGACCGCTCTGGGGCAAGCACACTTCACACCATGAATGCCAGAACACGAATCCTGAATGACATAAAGATCAGTAATATGATAATGGCCTATCTCATTCAGCTGTAACGCAACAACCCTCGAGAAGATTAAATTTACCTAACTGGGGCATATCCAAGGCTAAACAACAGAATGAACATTCCTTCAGTACATTTAATGTATTTATATTTTAGTGGCGGGTTGCCAGTGTGCTACTTATAAGCTCAATGACTCGGTATCATTTATCCGCTTTCCTGTGAAACACACAGCAGTCTACAGCAGGAGACAACTCAGAAGACACTGCATCAGCAGAAACACAGCTCGTGCCCAACACGGGAACACCGAGGAAGCCGGGACTGAGGGATCCTGTAACGCTCAGATGTCTCTCATACAAAGAGGGGGAATGTAGCCATTCCTGTTGGCATCCATATCTTTATTTTGATAGAATCATCCAAAGTGGAGTCCAGACATGGCTACGAGGCTGCCTCGCAGGCACAACACAGGATCCTGCTGTGCCTGAAAGGACACTCGGGCTTTAGGCACCAGGTAATTAATACTTAAATCAATTTGCTGTCAAATGCAGGCACAAAGTTCACACATTGGTGCAGTCTGCCACTAACCTTTGAAGAATAATCTAGTATCAGACACTACTTCATTAAGAAATACACTTGGCAAAATGTGTTTGCAGAGGTATTTACATCAGCCTGAGAGAAACCAGGAACAAGTAGCAATGGAAAAAACCCTGCTGCAATGAAAGAGATCCTGTGTCTCTTACACTATGCTTTGGACTAGTATCAGCTCCATGGTAAAGCTTAGCAAGAGGACAGAAGATGGTCACTAGGCCAAAGACATGCCATCTTCAGCTTCTCCAGAACCAGAGGGTGGCTGACAAAACTCTCCTTGCTCAGGAGAACAGCACTGGGGGCTGCCTTGCACGAGGGAGGGCTGAATCACATCTGAGGACCAGGCTTTTATCAAAGATGTTGAACAGATGCTGAAGATTATAAAAGCCTCCCTTCTTGGCATAAAATCTATGTATTTGACTTTGCTGAGTAGTCCCTACTTCCTTTTCTCACTGTGGTATCCCAGTGCTGTTTCTTTATATACGTTCAGGCATATGTTCTGTCTTCATGAACATCACTGCACATTTCCTATATCCTGTTCTGGTCCTGCTTGCCTTTCCTTTTAGCCCAGACTGGTCCTGGAAGGGTCTGGGAAGTTCCCTGAAGTTTCCAGTACTGCCAGCCAGCCAGGATATGCGAGGCATGGAGGCAGAGGCTCCCATCCCACTCCAAAAGCCACAAGGTGAGGAACAATGCCTCTCCCCTGCTCACCCTCCTGCCCTGCAGCCAAGTGAGAACTCAACACACCGGCCATGTGTTTTACAGCAAGGGCTCAAGTTTTTTGGAGTCTGCCAAACACTGGACACAGCAAAAATCTAGAAATTAGGAAGTGGCTTGAAACACACATACAGAGGTTTCTAGTATAGAGCCAAATGAGTGACAGCTGCTGTTCTAACACACAGCTTGGCCAGACCCTTTGCAGAACACCCAGCAGCTGCTGCAGCATGGACACCAAGGCACCTTGACACCCAGGCCACCTCGCAAGGCTGTGAGAACTCCCAGCAGGACACTAGGGGGAAATTCAGTCTATCAGAAGGAAAGAAACCTAGATCTGTATGTCCTGCAGGACTGTGTGCCTACCTATCTCTAAAGGAGTGTGAAACCTCTCTCTGCTGTCCTTGACAGCTCTCCAAGCTTATGTGGCTGTCTGCACCCTCCCTTTTTTTTCTCCATTTATCCATCAACAAGGCTTCTTTTCAAAGCAGGTCACCTACAAGGTAATCCCCTCACAGATCCCACCTGCAATGCTAATCCCGCAAATGGCCCTGTTTCTGCAGTCTGTTGCCTGATCAAGAAGAAACTTTGGGGCAACAAGTGTTAATGTATCCAACACTTGCAAGCACAGAGAAGCTGTGGCACCACTGGGGCTCCAGGTCACACTGAGACCTGCAAACATCAATTTGGGTCTGTACCACTCTTCACCACTTCCTCTGCTCACCTTCTGAGGGTAACTCCGTGCAGAACAGCACCTCAGGAATCAAAGCCTGGACTTTGAGGACATTGCTCAGTTCTTAGCACACACACTGATTTGTTTGACATAAAGATTGTTCCAAGGCATTAAAGTTCCCTTTTAGCATTTCCGACTCAGAAAAAGACAAATATGAAGAAGAGCAAGGCAGGCACACCGCCATGCCAATTGGGAAGGTGGGCAGGTGAAGGTCTGCAGAAGGACACGCCCATGCTCAGAACAATGGGGTAAGAGTGAGGAACGGGGAGGGGAAATGTGTTCCACCCAGAGATGATGGAAAATGACAAACTCCTTTGAGAGGAAAGCAATAATCAGCATAATATCCTAATGCTGTTGTGCTTTTTTTCACAGCTAATTGAGTTATCACAAAAGGTATTCAGCTGCCAGCACCCCGAGCCAAGAGATAGAGTGGGCGCAGCCTTGCCAGAAGCCGCACAAGCCGCTGCCGCTCACCAGCGTGTCCCGCATTTCCCTGCTTGATCCTCCTCCAAAACGCCCCCGCTCGGGTTCCTCCTGAGCCCGAGCGGGCAGCCTGGGGCACAGCCGGTGCCCGAGCAGGGCTCTGCACGGGCAGCACCGCAGCCGCCGCGGGCCGGCCCGTCCGGCTGCGGGCTTTGGCTGCGGGTCCCCGGCAGGCGCGCAGGCTGTCCCTGGAGCGGCAGGGCATTCACAGCATCTACTTTGAAGGCAACTGTGAGTAAGTCCCTGCCTCAGTTGTCATGACTGGGAATCGATGCTCTTTGACTACCAAATGTCAAACAATGCTGTAACAAGCATAATCCAAAGTGCGGCTCTAAGCAGTTATCCAGCCTCGATCACCATTTTTGATGTCTTATTGTAAAACATGCAGCATGTTTATTGTGGCAAGATTTTTCTATCCAAGATGGCTTGTGATAATTTTTTTTATACTGATTGTTCCATTTGAATGGAGTGATTATTATAAAAAACAAAAAGAATCATTCCAGCTGAAACCTGCTGCGAAGGAACCCCGAGGCAGGCTCTAACACACTGTGAATGTGGTTACAATATAGCTCATAGCGATGCTAGGTGTGAAGGAAAACAGATTTTTACAATGTTTGGAGCTTTGTGTAAAAACAGTTGACAAAACAGAACACTGCAGTTGCCTGCAACTTAAAACTGTCCTGTGACAAGTTTCTCTCTGTTTAAAAGATACCAAAGCTTGCCTCCCTGATTGTTTTTTTTCTTTCCCTGATGTTACACTCCTAAATGCATTGTCCTTTCAAAAATCTTTACACGTTTTCTGAGTGAATACTGACTTTATGTCATTTAAGTGCAAGACTCACTCCAACATCACTCTGTCTCCATTTTTCATCCTAATTATGCAAAAGTCCAAGTTACATGAAGCATAAGGAGAAAATAGAGTTATTTGGTAATTAAAGGCTAATGATAAATTGATTCCATTTTTTGAATCATTGCAGTTGTCATCTGTGGTATTTAAAACACAGTCTTTTCAAAGGCCTCATGTTCCTTTGGGTTGGGGGGCTTTTTAATGTTCCCAGTCAAAAAAAAATGAATGAGTTATGCTAATGCTCAGTGGAAATTTGGGTTGGGTCTTGTTTCACCAGAGTGGCTACATATTTGATTTTGTATATAAACAGCTGAGCTCCATGTTTTCAGCTTCAGTCTGAGGCTTTGAAATCACGGGAGGAACTTTGGATCTGAAACCACTGGTGAAGCCCAAAGTATGGTGGGCGAAACTTCAGGGAGAATGAATGTAGTGTGAGGTGGGGCTTGCCAAGAGGGAAGTTCTTCTCCCCAGAAATGTTCCTGGCTAAAATAACACAGAATGACAATAACAGCATTTAAATCTAAAATCTTTAATGTAATGTTTTTACAGGGGTACTGTACAAGAGCTGATTAAAGGGCATGTCTGCATGGCTCTTTCAGTACTGGCTAAGTCAACCACTTCAGCAGTGACAGAAGTCCTAAATAAAATTAATGTGATGCAGAAGATAAAAGGAGGGTAAGAGCAGGAGAGAGAGCTGGGCGTTAAATGCCCTCAGTAGGTCAGACAGTCTGTCTCATCAAGACTCACATCTCAGAAACATATAAAGAACACCTCAGTCTGAATGCCCTTTCCAAAAGGGCATGCCATGGGTTTCCCATGACTGGGAAACCTCATCCCACACCAAGTGCATTGGCCTTTGAGCATAACTGTGTCATGAAAGAGTCTGTGGGGCAGAGCAAATCACAGCTCAAGCCATCAAGTCCCACACGCAACTCCTGAGCTCTCATCAAGCCTCATCACACAGAAAGGCCATGAAGCAGCTCCCCTTCCAGGCTTAACCTAGTCTGACAGAGACCCTTCAACTGTGTCTGTAGCCATCTTCCTGGCAAGCATAATTTGGGGGATCTCTGGAGTCAGCTGAGTGTCTCCACCATGCTCCTCATGGCCCTTAGCTCATGGGTGGCAGCGTGAGAAGCCAGCCTGGCAGAGCAGTAGCACAAACGTATTTTCTGGTCAGTCAAGCAGTTTGATTTGGATTACGTAGGCATTGGTCACCTTGATGTTCAACACTTGATTTCCAGGCAAACACTTCTCCTGATGTGCATTCCCCAAATCCCCTGGTCCCAAAATGATCTGGAAAACAACTCAGCAGACAGAGACAAGAACTACATTGAGCAGGTGAAGCTGGGAGTCTTGGTGAACTACAGCCTGTGCCTTTCCACAATAGGAGGCTTTGCTTTATGATCTTTAAGCTGTTTGTCCCCCAGCAAGAGCTTCACTTTTTCCTAAAGACAACACAATGAACTTCATCAAACTGCTGTCACTAAAGCTGTGTGAAGTACCAGCTGTGGGAAGCACTGCAAACACCCTGAGAACAGGACAAGAAATATTGGCTTTGAATATTCAGGAAGTCATAAGAAAGAAATCAAAGCTAGCATCTGGAAACATTTCTGGGGCTTAGAAATATTTCCTCAGAGTGTCCAGGCCCTGCTGTCTCCTTGGGGCAGCAGGGGAAGGTCACAGTAGGAAATACCCTCCTTCCTCTTCCTCAGAGAGTGGAAATGCATTTTTTTCCTCAGGAGGACATTTACTTGCATGTCCTTGAAGAACCTTCAGTACAATCTACATTTCCACATGTTCAGCTACAGGAGGCAGCAGAGCAGCTTCTCCATCCTTGGGACGGCCAAGCTGCAGAGTCCCACCAGTGCCCAGGCAGAGAACTGTTCATAGGACAGACAGCAGGGCCAGCACTTCTGTCATGCCAGGGACTCCTCACTCCTGCACAAGGACTGCAGAGATCCTGCTCCCTTCGAGAGCTGCACTAAACATCAGTCACAGAAGGTTTCTTCTGCAGAGCAGCTGCCAACAAGTGCAGTGAGGAAAGAGCCTGTATGCACTAGGCATTGCAGCATTCCCTGCATCCAGCTCCAGCAACCGGGAAAACAAAGGGAGCAAGTGACATTGCAAATTCTTCCACAAATTCTTTTGAGAAATATAGATGCTGTCAAGCAATGAAAAGCTTAAGGGTAAAAAGGAAAGGGGCACTTTACCAGGCTCAATTAGTATCTCACTGATTGACCAAAATCTTTCCAAATGAGAAATCTCCACATTTAGGAATTTCATATGACCAAGTCTGCAGATGACTTCAGAAGCCAGATGAAGATTTACATTCTCTAATTAATTCACTTTTTTTATTCAGTATCTGAATAAACATGTTCACTCTTCTTGTTTTCTGATCAAAACTTTATTCTGATAATATGGCAGACGTGAGGTGGAAAATTACCCATCTGTCTAGAATTTATATCTAGTAATATCTTATATGTATTTTTCCCAGTATATTTTCTTTTTAATATTCAAGAGAATATAAAAATAACAATAAACTCCCCTCTGTTACGATTCCAGTTGCTTATAGATTGGTTGACAGAACAACAAGTGTAATAATGAGGAAGTTTGAGGGGCAGGTTAATGTTTTTTGCTAACATATGATGCTTTTAGCCTAAGGCATTGCTGGAGGCCAATACCACTTCACCTGAAACCAAAATCACCACTGAATGGTCATTAAATCACTCAGAGTTGAATGCAATATTACTGGGTCTAGAGAACAGAACTGTAATCCAGATTTGAAATTTCATTAGTCCATAGAATAGGAAGCAGGAATGCAACCTGAAACCTTGGGAAATCCTTATTTACCTGTAATGAAGGGTTCTAAGTCACATTTCTCACACCTACTGCTGTTTTACAGTGCTGTTAACTCTCAGACTGGTGTGCTGCCTCGTCTGATTTACACTTGTACAAGCAAGAAGTGTACAGAATTCAAGTCTTTGGGTGCTCTGAAAAATATATATATTATGTGTGTGGTATTTTTCCCCCTATCTATATAGCTCAGGGATCTTCAGTTTTTATTATTACATGTTAATCTTTATCATGCAATAATTTTTGCAGGTCAGGACCCACTACACTGGGTGCTCTAACATATACATGGCCACAGCATGGGCTGCAGCAGAACGAGCTGGGTCTCACAGGCTACCTGATGCAGATTCCCTGCATGTTTCACCACCTTTCCCAAACACATAAAAATCCTAGAGGGACTGCATCAGCTACTGACTTGAAAAAATGTTAGGGAAAGACTGACTTGATAAGGGAAAGATTGACTTGACCATTAGTAAAAATGGATGAAAAAAAAACCCACAAAACTTCCCAAGAGAGGTGTTGCTGGGTTTTAGTCTGCAGAACTCTGAAGGGAGTCAAAGCTGTTTGAGATTTGAATGCATGTGATTCACACTTTGAGAACTGCTGGTTTCACTGCTGCTAATGGTACACACCGCCCTGTGTCCCAGAGTGTGCTCAGTTTAAAAAGCAGCCCCCTCTCTGGAAACCACATTTGATTAGAACAGCCCTGGGCCAGATCCAAAATCTGCCTGGATCAGGGAAACATGTGTCACATCAGTTTCAGCCCAGGACTGAGACATGTCACATCTCTTGCAGATTGGGCACGGAGAGTGGAATTCATTTTCCCATTTCCTCTGGAGTTGGGGGCTGGAGAAGACCAAGCCAAGTAAGGGAAATTGCTCTGCCGCACACAGAGGAAACATTCTGAGTCCTCTACTTTCTCTTGCTGCAAGGCACCAATCCTGGCTGAAACCCAGAGCCCATTGGTACAGACCCAGCTCCCCTTCCCCCCTCTTATTAGCACAAAATCACCAGTGGAGAGAGGCTTACACTGAGCAACTGTTAGGCTCACTCTTGGTCACTCCCATATGCAGCAGGGAAGGCTGAAATCGGAGAGGAGAGGAGAGGAACAAAACCAGGAGAGAAGAAAAAAAAGAAAAACGATTACTCTGGTAGGTAGGATTTACCATGAATATTATGGTCCCTAGCTATCTGAAACCATGGCTTTTCAGGATTTTAACCTTGAAAATAATAAATGAGGAGTTACAAAGGTCTGAAACTGCAGCCTAGAGCCAAACATATGGTGAACTAATGTGTGTGAAAACTTCCTTGTCTTCTTCTGCTAATGCCTCTCTTGTTTAACTAAGAACATTCCTGCAGAGAAGCCAGGCTTCCTTTGAGAGGAGCCAAGGGCTGTGAGGGTGATGGGCAGCAACCAACTTTGGTTATGTGCAACACCTGAGGGAGCAAGAGCCAGCCCTTCACACACCCTGCTTGCCCACTGTGACACTTTTCTCAGGCCCAAAACATTTCCAGGTTCTCAAGAAATGCAAAATGTGTCTTCTTCCTTGCTGATTTACACCTCTTCCTTTCTTAGTAAGGTGTGGAAGTGAAAAAAGTCTTTCCTATTCAGGTGAAAATGTCTTACTTATACCCCTGTTTAGGAAGTGTTTAGCACTAGAACGTACCTGATACCAAGCTATTTATAAATAAAATCTATTCTTAGTAATCCTGGGATCAATCTGGGATAACTCCACTGAAGCCAGTGTTGTTTTTTCAATTTGAATCATGTAACTGAGAGTTGAATTTGGCACAAAGGATTAATTTCTCACCAAGGAGGGTACATTACAGCAGAAGGCATCAGATGCACTATTCAGCACAGAACACAGCCACAGAGGACCCTTCAGCAATGCATTGTGCTACTGTAGATGGCACTCCTTCCTTGCCTGGGTGCACGATGCACACTGCGACTGCACAGATTCTATTATGTAAATGCATCATGCCAAAGCCTTTCGTACTTACAAGACCATGCAGATGATTTTCTCCTTGCATGACATGCACGACAAAGCAGCTGTGTGGAAGCAGCACACCAGGACAAAAGAAATCAACGTATTTAAACCATCAACCTGCAAAGCTCTCAAGAACGCCTTGCTCTTTAGATTCCTCCTCAAAGAGGACTCACTCCATCTTGCTTTCTCCAGCCTTTTTTCTTCCCTAGGTCTTCCCACAAAACTCGTTCCGACAACAATTTCACAGGGTAGAGCACCACTCGAAATATTCCTCATCGGACCAGCTGAGATCTGGCTGGCAAATGAAGACCCACAGCCATCACAAAGACTCCTAACTGTGCATTTGTTCAGTGCAACTGAAGTGTTTGCTTTTCTTTAAAGAGCTTTACATTTATTTTAACACCCATCCTGAGTCAAGTGCTCCTCATCCAGAGACTTAGAGCAGTAAGAGAAAGAAGGTTACATAGCTATGGCACTGAGATAGAACTTACCAGATTGGCATTAGTCATACCCTGCTGAGACAAAACTGCTGAGTAACTTCGGACAAGGGGAAGGGTAGGCAGTGAAATAATCCAAACAGCACAGTTTTATATATTTAAATTAACTTTGACTGCCCAGCTCAGGTCTGTGAATAGAGGTAGGCATCTCAGGAGGATGGATCATGGCAGGAACCTAAGGCTCTGAACTGGTCCCAGCAGAACTCTCTGTCCATCCTTCATTGTCAAAGGGATGAAGAGAGACCAAGCAAGTCTCTAAAGCTGGGAGGCTTCTATGTTCTTTACTTTTAGCAGGTATCTTTGATCCTCCATTTAAAGCTGGAAGAAGGCTTCCCCATATCTGACTAACCTACTTGGAGCAGGAGGGTTTTGAAATGGGAATCAGGTCCTCTCACACGTGTGTACAACATCCAGTACAGAGCCAGTGCCTTGATCCACCACCATCAAACAACCAAAGTGCAGCATCCCTGTGGGACTCTTTCCACCTTTTGGGATCAGGAATCAAGCAGGGCTTTGCTCACACTCTGACTTTAGGTTCGGTTCTCTGTGGCTCAGTACAACCGTGCACTCGCACACAGCTTGTTGTATGGAATGTTCCATGGAATGGCTTCTTGCAGGATGCAGCACAGTAGTGGGGGAGAGGAAGATGGAGTTAAGTATAGTGTATTTACTATTAGACATGACTGAGAATATTGGCTGTTCTCCACATGTTCCAGGCACATTTATCACCCTGTGCTATAGGAGGGGATGTGACTAAGAGGTGGGGACATGCCAGTTAACCTCAGGCACTTGTCCAAGCACAGCGAGAGATCTGAGGTATGCACGAGGGCTGAAATTCCATTACAGGTTTTAAATAATTAAACACTACATGTTTGGAAGCTCATTCATTCCTATTACTTTTTAAATAATTAATCTGTATTTACATCTAGTGAACTTCACGGAGTTATACACATAACAAATTTGAGTCAAGTTGCAGAAGAGAGATTGTTCCTGTCTGACAGCATTACAAATGTTTTTGTTGTATACAGTAACTTCAGCTATTAGGGATCAGTCAAAAACCAAATCCAACCTAGATGCTGTACATCACTGGGGATTTTTATCAAACTATTCACAAGTAATCAAAACACTAAGAGAAACTGTAAATCCCCAGAGGAAAAAAATGTGCTTCTTACGTCTCAGAACAGTAAAAACTGATTCAAGTTGGAAGACAGTGAAATGAAAAACTGCATAGATTGTTCCTATTGAACATAATCATTATGTTCAAGATAATGCTGTCAGTTCCATGTAATGTGTAGTACAGTCTGATTAAGAAATACTAATCTCAAAGCCCAGAATAACACATGTAACAGAGTAACAGACTCTAGAACAGGAAAAACAAATTCTTTATCTAGAGTTCTTCTCTTCCTCAACACATTATTTCCTTCTATTTGCCTCTAGTTCAAGCTGAACAAGACATTAAACACCCAGCAGGTTTCACCTAACTGGAACTACACGTGATGCACCAAAATGAATAACCAACGCTGTTCAAACCTTCAAAACAATAGAGCACTGAAATAGGTGCTTGAAACCATAGCTCTGCTGTGGGAAATGAATTTGTAGCAATGGCATCAGGATTACATGTTTATTATAGGTAAGACTTCCAGCTCCAGTTAGCCTCTATTTGCAAGTAAGCAGATATATATACATCCACTTATGCAATTCTAGCTGGTATTCCTACAAATTCAGTCCAAAAACTAAGTTATTTCCTTTCCAAATAGCATTACTACTAATAGGAATGCTGCTGGCCAAACAGTTCCTTCAATTATAATAAGTGGAGCAAAGCTGCCTTCAAACTGAGATCTCTGTTACACCTGCACAGTTATTCTGGAAGCTAATTAGATTGCACAGGGGTAAACATGGACTTAATGTGCTCTTCAGAGGCCTCATAATGGCAGAAGATGTATTAGGGAGAGAAGAAAGAAACTAACTTGACTTTCAAATCTCAGGCTGGCTTTGTGAGGAAGGGAGCAAAAACATCTGTACTGTAGGTGAGGATGCATTAGAGAGCACGGAAAGCCAGTGTCACCTTGGAGAGGAAAGGTTTGCTTAAAAAATACCTTGCAACCTTCTTATTTTGTAATTGTTAGCCAATGCAAGGACACCTAAATCAAGGGCAGGCATTGGATCCAATAATGACAAGTCTCCTGTTTGCTCCTTTGACCCGTGCAGCTCTAATTCAGAGTCCTGAGGACAGAAGCTGCACATTTCTGAATGGCAGAAGACAAACAGGGCTGCAGAAGAAGGGACCACAAGGTCACGTTTCAGTGAAAGCCAGGCTTGCATGCCAGGCACAGAGATCAAGGAGCGACTAACTCAAAGCACAGGAAGAATCAGTGCTTCAGATGTCAGCTGTTTCAAGGATTACAGGTCCTCCTGTTTCTAGTGTCAAGGTAATAATCAGAGCAGCGGATGCGCGAGGCTCCTCGCAGCGAGAGCTGAACGTGCAGCCCTCGATTTGGATTCAGTTTGAGGGATTTTGTTTCATTTTTAGACAAAGCCAACAGCGCCAAGTATTCGTATTTCAAGGCTGTTTTAAGGATCAAACCCCATCTTACTTAATAAAAAGATGAGCAAGATTCAAAGCAGAAAATTATATGGGAGCTTCATATACAGTAGGTGGAGAGGCAGGATTCTGTGACTTTTTGTCAGGGGTATTCATTTAGAGATTGGTGCTAACAACAGCTTCTTTAAAATGTCATGTGTGTCCCTTCCTGTCCCCCCCCCATACTTGTGTTTTCACATAAATCCTGGTTTTGGCATATTACTTTATTGTGGAGACATGTTCTGTGTACTGGATGGCTTATGCAAATTAGCCAAATGTCCTATAAATTAGTCTTGAAATGCCTGGGATAATGAGCTGCTTGCATGGTGAGCAGTGCACAGTATTCAAAGAAGGACTCTTTACGGGTTGTGAGAGTAGGAGAACATGATAAATGTGTCCAGACTGCACAGCAAGGCAGGATGCCTCCCTGGCACTGTGCTGCTCACCTCAAAATGCAAGGCTGACTGACTGGAACTGAAAAATGCAATGCTAGGAGATAACCAAAAATTNNNNCAATGCTAGAGAATAACCAAAAATTTACCCCCCCCCCCCCCCCCCCAGTAATTACCTGGTAGGCAGACAATTTGCCCCCAGCTACTGAAGCCTAAGCTTGCAGATCTTCTTAGCTGACTTGGCCAACATATTTAAACCGGTTGCAGGCTGGGTTTGCTTCCCTGCATAGTCTGGATTCTCACTGAAGGCCTTCTGACATATGTTATGTATGTGAATTGAATTGCAAGGAGTGCCTTTTTTGGAGATATGTATCTGTCTACCAAGAGCCACACCTCCCTTGTGTTCCTTGCCTGAGATGGAGAGAATGCTTCAAAACTACACTCCCAGTTGTATTTTAAAACCAGATGTTTTATGTCACTTGCTGCTATCTTGTGAAGTGTAGATTTAAGAGCAAGCTCTGCATACAAAGGGCTGGTTCTCTGCTCCTGACTCAGGTGGTGCTCTCTGAGGCATGTGAGGTAAATGGCAATAAATCAGATGACAAATCAAAACCACACCACTTGACTTTGGTGTGTGTTTAATTGGCATTCCATATTGAATTTGTGTGTGGGCACCTTCATTTGCAACCTCACAATAATTAAATGCTATTAGCATCCAGAGGCAGGGGTGTGAGAGAAAGTGCTGTTGGGATTACTTGGTAACAATGAGAGCCTTAAGGATGCCTTTACCTTGCATTCCTCTTTATTTTATTATCGTCACACAACTTAACAGGGGAGGGTAAGAGAAAGAGGCTGGACAACAGGGATGAAAATCCGAGATGGGTTTTACAAACGGAGCATTCGCCTTGCCTCCCTCCCTCTCCTTCTGGTTCTTCCAAGGCCCCACATTATCTGCTAAGGATCCTGTGGAGCAAGCCCTCAAAGGAAGCCATTTTATCCCTTTGTCCCGCAACAACCACTGTGCACTCCTGAGCACCCTGCCTTGGGAAGGTCTCTTTTCACTATTCAGAGAGAGCACAGGAAGCTCCTCAAAGCACAGGAGGCTGCAGAGCAAACGGGAACAGATCTGGCTCTCTGCTGTCAGTGCTGTGGGGACACGGCAAGTGGCCGGGCTGGCTGCTTGGGGCTTTGTGCTAACTGTGGCTAACCCTGATTCCGTGGCGTTTCATCCCCTCTGACAATTGTGCACACAAAAGGGATGAGGTAAAGGCAAAGCAAGCAGGAGGAATTCATCCTTGCAATTCCACGTGAGCGTCGGAACTGCAATTACGTCCATTTTATGAATGGAAGCAGAGACAAAGAGATACAGTGACTTGGTCAGGGTCACAGGGAATATCTGGAACAGAGCTGAGGAAAGAACAGGCACCTCATTAAGGACTGATCTAATACCAGGCATCAGGGCAATCTTCCTTGCAAGACACTCAGGCCTTGCATTCAGAGACACATCTAGTTTGGTCATACTGAGAAACCAAGCTGTGAGCTGTGGCAGGTAACTGACAGGCTTTTGGATGGTAAAGCTCACATTTAGTAAAATCTGGGCCTTACAACATTTAGGGAAGGGGACTTTCCACAGCTAACAGCACTTACAAGCCAAAGACCACAGGAATGAATGGGGATTTATCATGGAATTGAGGAAAAAGAAAAGAAACAAAATAAAATAATGGAGAAAGAGAGATATTCAGAAGGGGAAAAGAGGCTTAAAAAATTTGCAAGTAGCAGGAAATCAAAAACAAAGGTCAAAAATAATTTTAAATGGAAGAACAGCAGGTATACTTAGGTGGAAACAGCTCAGCCAACAGGGCCAATCCCTGCCTCACTGCACTTTCAGTAGAAATGCACCAGCTTGCATGAACCTTGGAGGGTGGAGCTGTTTCTGCTGGAGACAGTCACAGGAGGAGCTGCCCAGGAGGAGCCCTCCCAGTGCCAGGGTACCGAGGCAGGTGAGGGGCAGCAGCCATGCCCACCTGTGAGCTCCCCCTGCTCCCTGCCCAGCGTCTGCAGCGAGTGTAACATCAGCAGTAGCTGCTTCAATAATGTTTTAAACCTTCCTGCCCTCCTTTTCAGAGCTCCAACATGTAGATTCAAATCCCTGGACATTCACAAGCAATTATTTTCTAATGATGCTAGAAGAAAAGCTTCCAGTTCTACAGCTTCAAAAACCCCTGCCCAGACAAGCTCTGTGGTTGACCTTTTTCAAGACCTAAATATATATGAGATACCTAAATAAGATAATTGGCCAAGTGTAATGCTGGTGTGAGCTGGAGGCCTTATACCAGAGGTGACAGAGGCCCCCTCTAAGCAGGAGAGAAGCTGCAGGAACTCCATCCTTGCTGGTTTGCCCCCTGTGTTCAAAAGCTTCTCTGATGCTTGCTCCTCTCTTGATTCTGTGCGATTTTATTCATGTGCATCCCGGTGTTAGGTTTCACAGTGGATGTACTTAGCTGTGCAAACTGTGCCAAGTGAGCTTACCAGAATGGCAGTGCTGTGCAGGAGATGGTGCTTTTGCAAGGGCAGCCCCAAATTTCTGTTTTCCACTGCTGCATGAGAACAGCCTATCAAGCCATAAAAGATATAAATGTTTTGTGGCCTTGCAGATAAGCTAGACAGATGATCCATCACCATGGCTCTGCATCACCACCACGGTGAAGGGATAAGGAGTGAAAGCTGATGGCTTCTGCACAACAAACAAACAAGCACAGAGACAGTGTTTGCTCATTTCAATGTGCAAAGCTGACTTGTTTAAATATGAATATGTTGCTTATAGACGAATTTTAGTGACAGCAGCCCCGTGGCATCTATCACTGTTTGCACTTCTGCTAAAAATAGTTGTGTTGTCTTTGGATTTATTTAGATGCCACATCTGCAGGTAGTTCTCACTCCTTCCACCACATCTCTACCTGTTACAATTTCCTCCACCCTCCAGGGTATATCATGCTTAGGAAGATGCTAAGCACACAAGGTTCATGTGGTGTCACAAACACCTGAAATCACTTCCCTGTCCTCACCAAAAGGCCCTTTTCTCTCTCTTCTCCTCTCACTTGTTCTCTTTCTCTACCGTGTTCACAGGCAAGGGGCACCAGGCACAGCTTTAAAATGCCCCCAATGCCTTCAGTGAAGAGTGAGGTTGTCTACAAGGCAGAACACACTATGGAGCTTGCAAAGTGGTTTCTCTCAGACCAGATCATGATAATCATGGCTTCTCCATTTACAGAAAAGTGAGGGATTTTCTCTTCTCCCTGTGTCAGCCTATGGGATGTTACAGACATGCTTTAGAATCAAAGCACCATCTGGAGGGACTAACTGAACCTTTCCATTTCTAGGTGTTCACTGTATATATATTCAGATGAAGCACCCGTCTCAAATTCAGGGTGATCTGCCTTAAATCAGGCTCCTCCCAGAACTCATTTGGGCACTGTGTTTACACCTCTGAAAAGGAGCAAATCCCACCCAGGTAACACACAGCAGTGAGAAAACATAAAATGTGAAGTCTAAACACTACTGGTTTCCTCCAAGAGCAACAATCCAGGCACTCTCCAAACACCTCTTTTAAGACAGAGCTACATGGAGTTCCTGAAGGAACAGGCTATTTTTGATTTTGAACAAGGTTCAGGCTATTTTTGATTTGCCCTCTGCAGTTTCCAAACCCTGAGAGCAGAGATGTCCCCGTGCCTACAGCACCTCATCCCTCTGCCGTGAGTATCTGCACTCATCTGGATGGATTTTGGTGCAGGACCAGGGGATGTGGTACCTCCTGCTGTGTCAGTGCACCATGATATCCATGTGCTGTCACTCTGCCACTCATAAAGGCACTCTGAACATAAAAAGTGTGTTCCCCATGCCACGCACGATTTTACAGCTGAACTATTTTTTCTGCTGTGTTAATCACATTTGTTTTCAGCAGGTTTTTCTAACAGCACAGGGCCAAACTCCTCTACATAGGGGCTTTTCCCAGAACTCCCACTGACACAGCTGAACTGGAGGCAAAGAGTGGTGGGATTATAGTAAATTCCATGGAGATGAGCACAACATGCTTTCCAAATACATGAGCAAGGTACTGCAGCTTTCCCAAGCAGGCTGCTGTGGTCTTCTCAGACCCTACAAGAAGTTCAAACATACCAAAGGAACACATCTCACCAGGGTGGCATTAGAGAGTAAAGCCATCACACAGAGGTCACTGCAGCTGGGTGGTGACTTAGGGCAGCTGAGATTTCAGCAAGATCCCAACAGAAGGATTTTGATAACCAATATGGACAAATATCTCCATTTATGCAAGGAGTACAACATCAGCCTTTCACTGACCATGGTGATCTTGAGCTAATCTCGCTTGAACTTTGGACAGCTTGCACTCATCTGGTCCTTGGCCATGCCTTTCTTCTGGGGAGAGTTTCAACCCTTGTTTGTACTGGAGGAAAAAGGAGCCTAAAGCCGGACTGCAGGACTGCGCAAGCACACGAGCTCTAACCCCTCATTAAATGTGCATGATGTGGTGACAGAGAAGGAACACAGCACAGCAGCAACTGCCAGAGCCCTGTGGCAATGCAGCGAGCAGACCCACTGGGGAGAGCAGCGCTTGCTCAACACAGTCCCCTGCAATCTCTTGGAAAGGAAGAAATAGGATATGCCTAAGATAAAACTGAGCCCTTTTTCCAGGCCCTGTGCAACAACTGTGTCTGTAAGGGTGTGCCTGTCCCTGCAGAGCACGCCACTCCTCCCTGGGCACATGCTCTGGGAGGGGCCCTGTATGCTGCAGATGCAAGCACACCTGAGAACCTCACCTGCTTGCTTTGCTCATGGCACTAGGTGCTTCCAGTTTAAGGAAGAGACTGGATCCTGAAGGATCCTGAAGGATCCAGTGATTTTCAATGAAATACCATCCCAGAGATTTATTAATACAAAGTGAAAATGAACTGATAAGAGAAGCATTTACCACTTCTATCTGTGGAGTCAATCTCTTAGCTCTTTAATATTTCAGTTCCAGCATCCTTCGGCCCTTATGGCCTGGTAACACGATACACCAGCAGAGTGTCCTAGCACTGTCTTCCAGCACTACATCCTATCCACTACATAAACCTACATCTGGGACAGATTCTCATCCACCTGGAGACTCCTTTACACCACTCTGGCAGCTGAAAGGGGCCACCTAAGTACATTTCATATTCACCAACTTTTGACAATTCTTTCTATTGCCAGAGTGATGAAAAGGCATCCCTAGCTTGGGCCAGAACCTGGTCCTTTGCTTAATGTTTCTAACAAATGAAGCTTCTCTTTGAATCCCAAAGACAGAGAGATAGAGAGCAGGGCAGTAGCCAGGTGAACACCAAATGTTTCTTCCCTTGGCAGTCAGGAGTCTGTGTTGTTATGAAGCAGAAATATGTTGGGATGTGTTACCTTCCCAACCACTAAAAAAACTCTCAGAAAATGACTGCTTCACATCTTGACTAAAGAGAAATTAATTTCAGTGTCACATGCAGTAATGTTCATTTGGGACAGGCCACAGGTGGTCAATTATTCCTCTGCCTGTCTAGAAGAAGTATATTTATTCCTCATAATACAATGTATTACTACAATATAGAGTTTATAGCTCAATTAGGAAAATGACATGCAAAGAGTTACAGCTTCTTGTGGAGAACACAGCTAAAAACAAATTTTTGAAGCTGAGTGAAATACTACCCTCCTCCCCATCAGACACACAGAAAATACACAGCTGGAGAGACAACTGACAGGTATTTTAGGTTCAATATTTAACCAGCCTGTAAAATTGAATATTGCATTGTATATTAAAGCTCTAGACTATAACTGTGTTCCTTTCTCTGTTTAAAACATTTTTAGCTGATTATTCAGGCACTGGTTAAAAAAAAAAAAAAGGCACAAAATTTAATTTTGGTCCCAAGCATAAACAAAGCTGTGCATTGAGCAGAATTTGAGAACATTGTGCACATGCACACTTTGATCACTTTGTGGGATCCACACACAGCTCTGCATACTTCAGTTACTATGTCTGGGCAGTCAAATTGTTTTTAAATACCTGTAAATAAATCTTGGAACCTGTTTCCTCCTTCGTCAGGTAACAATTCATAATAAAGGAACTTTGCAAATACCAAGGATGCAGTTGTTCACTCTTTGGAGTACAACACAACATTAAATAATAGATAACATTTTGCACTTCTAACATCTTAAGCTCAAACTCAAACTGCATGCAAAGGCAATTAAGTAACAGCATCCCTGTTTCAAAGCTGGAGACAAGACACCTAAACATAAAGTTAGCAGATAGCTAACTTCAAGCACACGAGCAGTCCCTCTGCTTGAATTGAATCACTCTACCTGCAAGCTGGACTTTGGACACATGCAGGAATAAGCAGTTCAGCCAATGACTGTAGTACCTCAAATGTAGGTGTCATATGGAATGTATTTATCTAGCTAATGGGCAGATACAGGCACGTCTAAACATTAGTTTAACCAATCCTAAATCAACACCTAATTATTTTGAGTAAATCCCACTCTACAGGTGCTTGTATTCCTCTGTTAACCATGGGACCTAGAGAGAGAGAGTCTAGCTCGGATGCCAAATACTGAGATGTTACAGCCAGGCTGAACATGTGAATGGAACCATGTCCTAAACCAAAGGGTGCTGTGGAACTGGGAAGAAACGTGGCACTGGTGAAAACCAGAGTGAAATGCAGACCTAGCTGAAGCTCAGACTGAAACACCCATCACCTTACTATGAATACAACTGAGAACAACATCTGATCACCTGAATCCCACAGGATTATCCTGTTACCCTGAAAGACATCAAGCACAAGGAGATGTGCATGGATTATAAACAGGGAAGCAGCCTTGGGTGTGATGAAGATTTCACTGAAATTGTTAGGGCTAGACTGGTGAAAGGTGTAAACATAGGAATATTTCAGATTATTACCAGCAAAAAGCTGTGCTCAAAATACTGATGTGCATTTATCTGCATGTATACCCTCCTGAAAGACCCCAGTCTGCAAATGAAAGCAAGAACAAGAAAACTTCTTGTAGGGAAACAGACACTTCTTCCCAGGCTGAGAGACAACAGCACATCAAAATCACAGTGTGCAAGACAACATTTATAAAAATGTTGATAGATATCATGCCCCGTTTGACTTATGGAGCCATCAAAAGCTCACTTCCATGGAGCATTTTTGGACCCTTTAGTTGACTGAATCACCAATTTAGAATCTGTCAGACTCCATTATGCAGATTAAGAGTCTCTCCTTTAATTGGTTATGCATTAATAAGAGAGCATTGGTGCCTGTATCCTCTCGCACAACCAAAGCCTTTCTGCCTCTACATAGTAAATTTTGTTCTTTCTCGCATTCGAGAAAAAACCAACACAACAGCAACACGGCTTAGTTGCTATGCAAAGACTTAAGAGCCACTGCATAGGGATCAGTTCCAGAGTTTGGTTTGATTTGAACCAAGACAGGCAAATTATGCCTGGATGTAATCTAAGGAGACCTTCCTGCTTGCCTGTTTCTCTTGTCCACAGGTGCAGCGTATGCTCAGAACAACCCCGCGATCCCCATAACCCTTTACGATCCCGAGGCACATCTACTGCATCCAGCCTGATGCCTGGTACAGCTAAAATTCTGAGTAGCAACAGACAGATTTATTATGAATGCTGGTAGGGATCTTTTTTCTCTCTCATTGACTAAATGTGACTCAAAAAGTTAATGGTAATTGCTCTCATCTTCATTTAGCAACGAGAGAGAGAGAGAGAGAGAAATGGGAGCAATTTGCAGATATGAGAACAGGTCATTACAGGTGTGTTATATTAGTGTATTCATGAGCCCGCTGGGACAGCCATGCTGTGATATCCAATAACTTTTTTAATGTGTAATTACACACCATTGGACTATAATTGATTAATTGAAAAGAGAATGTAGGCAGATGCTAGGCCAAGGCTGCTGCTGCTTGTTAAATGAATATGTCCTTGCTTCTTTTTAATAAGTTAAGTGAACTACTCAGAAGCAATTAAGTGAGAACTGAAATTCATTAGATTTTATGTAATTGTTGGTATTAACTTCTATAATAAAATGCAGGATTTATATTTTGGGTTTTTCTTCCTATCCCAAAAGCAATATAATACCTGTCACTGCTGAGATGTAAAAAAAGTGTCTGCCATAGACAGTGAGCTGTGAGATATGGGCCCCTAGCATTCAGATCTTCTTCAGATAACTGTGTGGCACTAATGCTCCTTCTTGGGATGTCATTCCTGGAAGCCCTGCACAGTCCCAGGAATTCCCAATGAGATGGAGTCACATGCTTTACATCCCAGAGCACCCCCAAACCTCCCTGCAGTCCAGTTGAACGGTGGCCAAGCTCTTCCCAACCGTCTTTCCCACTGGCTGGATCTTAACTCTAAGAAATAAAAAGAGTACAGTCTCCTGATTTTCAAAACCCTACTCTCTTACTGCTGTATCTTGACTCTACAAGGGATCAAAGCCTTCAAACACTTTTCCACGGGGAAGACAACACATGCAGTAAGATGAGACACAGGCCAACTGCACCATTACAAAAAGTCACACTCGTTCATATAGGCACCTGTTCAGACCTGATAAAACCCATTCTAACTAACACCTTGCATGACTGAGAGCCAGGGTCAGTAGTGAAAAAGGACTTGAGCCCCTGGGGACCAGAGCCAGTTTTATGGCCTGATCCTGTGCTGCAGGTATGGTGGTGGTGAGATGTGTTGCAAGGAATGGCACCAGGGTATCCCACGGGCCCTGCTGAGTCATCTGCATCTCCTGCACAGGCCCCAGGAAGAAAATATTTATAGCTTTGAGTGATGACTTCAGAAATTTTATTTCCAATTTATACGGAAGGAATTCCAGTGAATTTTCATTTATCACACTTCACTTCCTTTGGAACAAGATATATCTTTATTCTTTAACATTCTATAAAAACTGAATTTTATTTCACAGAGTCACAGAATACGATGAGTTGGAAGAACGCCACAAGGAACATCAAGTCCAACTCGGGTCCTGCACAGGACCAATCCAGAAAACACACCATATACCTGAGAGCATTGTTCAAATTCTCCTTGAACTCTGTCAGGCTTGGTGCTGTGACCATTTCCCTGGGGAGCCTGTTCTACTGCCCAATCACTTTCTGGGTGAGGAACCTTTTACTAATATCTAAACTAATCCTCTCCTGACACAACTTCAGGCATTCTTTGGGTCCTGTCACTGCTCACCACAGAGCACAGATCAGTGTCTGTCCCTTTGCTTCCTCTCACAAGGACACTGCAGACTGCAGTGAGGTCTCCTCTCAGTTTCTTCCAGGCTGAACAGACCAAGTGACCTCAGCTGCTCCTCATATGGCTTCCCCTCAAGGCCCTTCACCATCTTTGTAGCCTCCTTTGGACACTCTCCAATAGTTTAATGTCTTTCTTATATTGTGGTGCCCAAAACTGCAAACGGGACTGGAGATGAGGCTGCACCAAAGCAGAGCAGAGTGGGACAATCCCCTCGTTTGCCTGGCTGGAGATGCTGTGTCTGACACAGGTTATGAATGCCAGTTTCCTAAAGCTAAGCCACAATTCTCAACTGGTTTTCTTTCCAAGAGACATGAACCTCCTTTTTTTTTTTTTTTTTTCCAGATTTATAGAGTTTGAGTGCAGGAGTGGCTGACAATTTTTTCCAGGCTTTTTTACTTTAAAATTCATTGAAATCATTATTAAGAAGTAGTCTGCTAATAAATGAATGCATTTTCATCCAGTAGTTTCTTAACTTTTTACATGTTTAAATTTGTGGTCAGTAAAAGGATAGTGGGGTTTTTTTTTCCGTAATATTAAAAAAATCAATTTTTCACTGACAACATGTTTTATATGAAAATTATAACTTCAGTAAACATATCAAATATGGAAAGTAAAGAGTAAAACTAGAGTAATACAACACAGTATTGCAGTAAGGAGAAATTAAGGTTGGAGAAATTATTCAGAGGTCATCAGATTTATTAACAAAAATGTTAATGCTTGTCCTGGGAAGGAAGATGACAGATTCCCTTCCTTCCCTTCCTTCTGCCCATTCCTCATGCTCCTGTGAATTTTATACTTTGTGTTTTATGTGTTGCTGGGAACTGGCAGAGCCTTGCCCTCCTTGACACTCTCAAGTGTGGCTGGCACTCCCCTGCCCACCTCTGCGGGAGGTGTGGGGAATCCCTCGCCCTCCTTAGTGCTGTAGGTCATGGACACTCACTAATCCTGGGTGTAAAAGGAGTGAGGTTTGGGTCTTATTTCCAGCAGAAAGTCTGCTACCTCAGGCTTGCTCTGACAGGGCTTTGTTTTCCATTAGTTCCTACAACAGGTCTCTGATGAAAGCCTTCAGCTTAAGATATTATTAATAAGATCAAGTTTTCTACACTTCAAATTAGCTGTTAGCTGGCCTGCTACAGTTTTTGGTCAGACAGGAGAAAGATGTCTCAAAGCAGGCATTCATCTTTCTTTGTTTACAGAACATAAGGTGTCATCCAGAGCCCACCTCAAGCTAACAGTAGGGTTCCTGTTGATTTCACTGGACTTTGGATCAGAGGTTGTGGAGTCCTAAACATGGAGTGAATTAAAAAAATAAAAAAAAATTACTTTAGCAGCATGGTGGTGCAGGACAGGGGAAGGGGAACAGAAGGCCTGAAAGACCAAAGAAATCTCTCAAGACTCCCTAGAAGGTCTCTTGCAGCCCAGAAAACTTCCCAGGTCCAGTCCATGCTGTCATAATGTGAGGAATGGCCTTCACTTCCACTGTGGGATAGAACAGCATATCATTAAAAAGCAGGGCAAGAAGGCCACAGCTTGTGTGCCGGGCAAGACAGTGGCTGCATTTGTTCCAAACCAGTAAACAGATCTGTGCAGACAGGCACAGGGACTATCATTTGCTGGGGACAGCGTATCGCGGGGTGGCTGGCAGGCTGCAGCCCTGTGTCTGCCCCTGTGTTATCCCAGCGAGAAGCCGATCAGGGCACAGATGCCAAGGCACCCAGAGCCCCGGGGTGCCCACCTCTGCCAGCAGGCAGCAGGCTGGGAGGGTCAGCTGGAGCTGGGTGTCGGGGCTCTCTACCCCGAGGGCTCATGGTGTGAGTGCTGCCTTTTTTCAGTGCTTTCACACAGCACCCATGGACTTCAACAGGAACGTGCATGTAAGGCGAGCACCACTTAGCCCTTCATTCAGCCTGGCAGCAATTAAGGACAAAAAACCCTTCAGAATAATTTTTCCTGGTTTGTTGCCCTTACTTGAAAAGAAACAGAGTGCAAGGTTTTCAGTGGGGTTTTGCGGAGTTTCTTTTTAAAATACTCTGCCATTGCTCATGGACAATTTAGTTTTTGAAAATGAAACACTACAGGCGATTAATCTACCATATGACCTAAGCGTCACTGTTATTCCAGTCACAAGAAAGGTTGAATTTCATGAACCTTTCACTGAGGTTTTAAGAACATCAGTATCAATTCACTGCTACAATTGCTTTCCTCCATATTTTTGTTCCAGGGCCATAACCACCATTCTGACAGCTCTCTGTGCCTGATCCAAAGTCCCTGAAACCAACAGTGGGCTCTCGGACAGCTGTTGTGGGTTTTGCACAGTCATCTGCCTGAATCACTGCGTGTGTCACAGCACAACTGATGCAGTAGCACCAGCTGCCCTCAGACTGATGGCAAACTGAGCAAGGAATTGATGGAATCCATCAGAAAACCACCAAAAAAACTGCACCAGCAGTGAGACAAACATTGAGTGACGCTGAAACAGCATTTAAGCACGGTTGTGGAGGTTTTAAACTCTCACCAGGCTCGGTAGCTCTACCATCTGGAACTCCACAAGATGTCATAGGGTTCTTCCCCATCTCCCCTCCTGCCTCTCCAAGGTGGCAGAATCTCCTCCTGACCACAGGATTGGTACCTGACAGGCTAGATGTGGCCCTGCATCCCTCAGAGCTGCTGGGCAACACTCCTGCTCCAGCTTTCTGGCCGAAAAAGCTGACTACACATCCCCAGTCTGTGGCCAGAATGAAGGAGGAAGCGCTCTCCCTCTCCCTCTCCCTCTGCTGCTGTGCACCTAACAGGGTGAAGGAGAAGCCAGGGAAAGCACAAGGGGAAGTGAACTCCTTTCTCCCTCTCCACTCTGCTAGGAATAAGGAGACAGCAAGGGAGACAAAAAGGGTGGAAGGGCAAGAGACAGAATGAGCAAAGTTATTTCTCCTAATTCAGTCCTTCTTTGAAGGCACTGTGACTTTAAATGGACTGAGAGGTTATTTTCTTCTGCTGCTGAAGCACTAACAGGGAGCAGTTCTGTTTGACAATGGGACACAGTAAGCAGGTCAGGCACCTTAAAAAAATGAATTTAAGACTCACTTTCTGAAACCAAAACTCTCATGGCCTTCAAAGGATACCAATATGAATATTTACATTTAACTTGACTACAACTGCAAAACCTATTGGCATCATCTGATTACAAATATTCTCAGTGCTTTTTCATGTCAATCTAGTAGGTATGAAATCTTTCCCACGTTCCAGTGCCATAATTCTGAGGTTAACCTGCCTGCATCCCCACTGCCCTGTCTGGGTGCCCCACATGTGCTGTTTGTCCTGAATCTGCCTCTAGTGCTGGAACTGCAGAGCAGAGTGACACGACTCCAAGCAAAGCATTAGCTGTAGCTCTGGCTCACCTCAGCTTTGCCATAGCCTCCCCAAAGGCCTTTTGCTCATGAGAGAACATTCTGCATTTCATGTTTCCCTTGTAGATGTGTTTTCAGAGTTTTCTCTGCCTCTTTTTGTCCATGATTAAAAATAACTGGCCATAGGTGAGTTTGCATTAAATCCAATAGCAAACATGTTTTATTTTGTGTCTTTTACATAATAGCTTCTCTGCACCAGGACTTAAAATTTGTCTTATACTGCATTCACAAATTTATCCTCTCAGAGCAGAACTACTAGGAACAGACATTTTGATTTCAAAGATGAAAAGATTATGATTTTACTGCAGAAAAAGCATGGATTCAACTGGGTGTAGGACTGGAAATGAATTTTTTTTCAGGATATTTATGTTTTGTTTGGTTATTTGTTTGCTTTACATATAATCCCATAGCAGTGGGTGGTACTCACATCATCTCCATAAACAAATGATCTGGAAAGCAACCTGATGTTTAATTTCCTTAACCCATCAAACCCTCCTTACCTCATACAGCAGCATGCCAATCTGAAACCTTGACTCAATATTCTGAGTAAATGGGGGGAGGAAGGACGAACTGCTGCTTTTTCTTTCCCACTTTTGTTAAAAGGCAACCAAGCATGACTCTCCCTACCCTGACTAACCTGGGTAGGTGCCAGATGGATTTTTCCTTTCTCTAGGCAATGGCTCAGGAATTTCATCTGGCTAGAGCTGGGGCTGTGGGCTTCTTGCTGGCCTTTTCACTCCAGCCTCCCCTTTCTCAGCAGTTAATCCCATCTTTCTCCCCACATCCACTATTAGCTGGACTGTACTGTTCCTTGACAATCAGCTTACAGCGGGGACTAAATTCTGCCTTTTCCTTCTGGAAACAAAGAGATGTGCCTGAAAGAAAAGCTTCCAGCCACTCATGGAATAAGAAATTAAAATCCTGAGCAGTGCCTATGGGAGAAGAATGGATGACTGGCCAAGACAGCATGCTGACCTGGCTCTTTAAAAATAGATTTCCTTTATGTAGTTCCCGATATTTATCATGGATAGCTAAACTTTAGACAACATGGTTCTCAAAAATACTGTAAAGTCCACAAGGAAAATCTGATGTGCTCATTGATTAGAGCATCTTAACCAGTTTGGGTTTAGTGCCCTACAACAAATGCCAGGACACAACATATATGGAATTAGCTTGGGAAATGCGTACCCTATTAAAATCCCATAACTGCAAAATAGTTTTCTATACTAACCAAAATATTTAACTGTCACTGCTTTTCCTAATGAGCAGAACTACTGAATACACCTCAGGGGTTTCCCCTGCCTAAATTACACCTTTCTTCCTTCTATTTCCTATCAAACTTGCTCAGGTTCAAAAAAGCCAAAAACAAACCGAAAATCTGAGTTGCACCTCATCAAATTATCTCCTCTTGTGGTGTATAAGCAATGAAGAAAGCATAAAATTTGTAATACTCCATGTTACTTTTCAAACACTCTATGTTACCGTGCTTTAAAATCTCTCCAAGTATTGAAGAGTTAAAGCTTGCTGTGTGTGCCTGTGACCTGGGATGTTAAGATTCAGCCAGTGTAGCCTGGCTCCTGCGGGAGAGCCCTGGCATGCAGACCCAGCAGCAGCAACCCACCCCTGGATCCTGCCTGGCAGCACTCTCCCAGCAGGAGCATTTCCCAGAGAAGCCTGCCCTTGCCGAAACAAACCTCACTGGAAAATGGCAGCTAAACCCTAAAGCAAAGAAAGCACTTCTGTGCTGAAGCCTACAATTTCACCTGACAGACTATTACTCTATTTACTCTGAACTGCACTCAGAAAACTCCAAGGATTCCCTCATTCTCAAAAGCATAAACAAGTTTCAGTTTCTCTTTCATTCAAAAAACCTTGTCTTTTCACCCAGCCAGCATCTGACTTGTGCTGTTAGATTCTAGGTAAGTTTTCACCATCGGGAAAGTATTTTCTTAGAGGATCTGCTGTCCCCACTCCTTTCTTTCACTTTTTTTTCCCCCTCTCCCAAGGAATACTGACTGTCCTTTAAGAGAAAGAAGGTTTCTTAATGGCCAGTTCCAGTGAAATTAGCTTTTGAAATTTGAGCACATTTTAATATAGCATTGTTTCCAAAAAGTAAAATGTAGAAGGAATAGAACTTCTCTCTGAAACACATAGCATCTTCAACAAATAACACTAGTTCCCCCACCACCCACACCTATGCTCAACATCGTATTTTCACTGAAAGTTCCTAAAATACATCTTTAAAGATAGCAGAGGTACATATTCATTACTTTTCTACTATTTTTTCCCATACAAATTGAGCACAGATTACATCCCTGCCAATTTTGTTTCCAATAGCATAGGAAAAATAAAACTATAACAAATTGCTTTTATTACTTCCTTAAACAAGAATTGAAACTTGTCCAAATAAGCACATGAAAGACTAACTTTGATGACTTGAGCTTTTGCCAGACACAGTGGTGATATAATAAAGCAAAAACTTAAATGCGCATTAATAGAGGAATAAGCAACTGGGCATTAAAAGAATGCTTGATTTTAATAGCACAAAGTAGGTTAATTGGTTCATTGATGGCTTGCACTAAATATAAAGCAGATTTTCAATGGAAATACTACATGATTTATATCATGTTGTCTCTATTCCTAAATTCCTTCAACACCAAGAAGCCCTACTGACTTTGGGAGCATCTTGGTGTGCTGTGATGGTTCGTCAGGCCTGATTAGCAGCACAGTAATTAAGCATGGCCTTGAAGGAACAGCTTCATTTATTTGGCACAAGAATTATGAGTACACCAGGGAACCACTTTTTGTGTTTGTCTAGTTTCCTCCCCTTAGGGTGTAACACTGCTATGCCTGAAACCACCAGGAACCTCACAAAGGGTTTAAGGGGAACCAAGACCAGATCTCACAGGTCACCTTGCTCTTGGCTGGGGAGAATTATACTGGGAACAAACTGAACCTTCTAAGTGAGAGTTGTGGCTCTAAAAAGCATTGTCTTTACCTAACCAAGGCTCGGCTCAGCACAGGGGACACTTGTGGAGTAGGAGAAAGTGGGTTTAGTAGTGCAGGTGTGGCCAAGATGCTCTGTGCTCTGGCCAGTGTGGGGAGCAGGGACTGGCCATCACCCCTGGGCTGCTGCCTCCTGGTGTGGGCTTCTCTGATGAGCTGACTGAACCTGGGGGCCAACTTCAGCTCAGCTTTCACTGCCTGGTGCACCTGGGGCACCGAGAGTAGTGCTTGGCCTTGCATCCTGGCGGGGCAGGCATGGGCTTTAATGCAGATAAAACACAGCTTGCTTCTCCACTGCCACCCGCCTCTTCTCTGGTTACGAGAAAAAAAAGAAATGTTGTTGTTTCCAAGTAAAACCCCGTGTACTGACTCTCCACAAACACTTCCATTTAGCCAAATGATACAGTTTACTTAAGTACAGATGAGAAGAAAGGCGAATGCAAGGGAGAGAGCTACCAATGTATCTAAACCTCCCTTTTCTAAAGCCATGCACGAATCTCTTTTAAATGTATTGCAATTCATCCTCTGTTTACTTTAGGCAAACAGAAAAACTCATGGTGGAGCACTCATTTTCACAAGCTAATCAAGAACATTAGGTCCCAACAGATTCATTTAATAGAAATATAATAGGCATTCCTGCTTGCTTTTAATCTCGTGTAGCTGCAAATGCTAAAATGAACAGTGAATTAACCCTGCCTTGGAATAGAGATTCTTTCACAGCTGATATCATCTCTCTTATGGCTTGTAAACACTCCAGGCTCCCTGTATGTGCTTTCCTGGCTTTTGCTCTTTCCCCATAGCAGAGGAGAGGAATGGAGAGGAGTGGAGAGGAGAGGATGCTTTGGACTGCATGCAGCTATGAAGGGGAGGAATAGGCAAGCCCTAAAGGGAGGACTGCCTGTTAGCAGAACAAAATGCAATGCTGCCACCCGAAAACAAGGCAGAGACAAAAGGTGGATGGGAGAGTGAGTTTTGGGGTGCTTCTGGGGAAGGGGGGGGGGCTTTCCGTGCATGACCAGCCACTCCCTGCATGGCTCTCCCTAATTTACCAGTGCAAGACAAAGCAGTAAGACAAGGCCATTCACGTGCTCACATCAAATATAAGATATTTTTCAAGCAATTTCCGATCTTAAACTGTTCATGGATAGCAGAACTAGCATTAGAACGCTAAAACAGTAAAAAAAAACCTATCATATTTTGTAATGTATGTCATACTGAACAAAAGCCTTTTAAAAAAAACGGTTTTCACTGTGCTAAAGTAACAATCTAGACTTGTTGTAAGTATGTTATTCTTACAAGTAGTTCGCAGTTATTCTTGAAGGCAAGTCTTGGAGTTTCCTTAGCATAGTGCTGCTGGGGAAAATTTTCAGCATGTCCATCTTCATCTCTAGCCTGAAGGGAAATATAATGGCCTATTTAGGGACTTACAAATAATGGAAGGAAAAAAATAGCTAAAAGCATAACAGCTCAGATCATTAAAACAGACGGGAATCCCAAAATACAACATTATTAAAGTTTCTTTAAATAGTCAGTACACCTTTTAGATACGAGAACTTGGGATGCTGTTTTCTTACATAGCTTAGATTGAACATGCAAATTCATTGTGGAGTAATAATTAAAACAACAAAAGACAAAACCAAAATGAAATATTTGAGCTGGAAACTGTGAGTAACTCAGGGTTTCAATTTACTCCATTGCATTTTTCAGGATTACATTACATATGTACTCGTTTAAACTTTTTGACATGCTTAAGTGACCCCTAGATAATGTACTTGTATTTTCAGTTTAACAGTAAGGCCAAAAAAAAAAAAGTTTTCATACTCATAATTTACATGTAATACTGTTACAAATAAATGGATTCCCCCTCCAAGTTTTAAGCGAAGCTTTGAAAGGAGCAATCATCTAGTGAGAACAATGATCCTTCAGTCAAATGCGGTCAAAATATTTAATGACAAAGATGCATTAAAAGTTACTGGTTATTTGTAACTACGCTGTTAATTAAGGAAGTAGAAGTTTAAATGGAGACATTACCAGAGCCCATTAGCAATCCTGCTCGCATACAATATTTTTCCCTTCTCATCTCGAGCGTTTTCTGCTTTTGAGTTAAAGCAAAAGGGAGAAGCAGGTGAAAGGAGGAGTGTCAGCAATACGCTCATTACACTGTTCATTTGAGTGACACTTGCACTCCGTTCCGCTCCATCTCATCTGATTCCTGACTGTTCGCTCTCTCCCGCTCGCAGCCTCCCGAAATTCACAGCTGAGCTGTCTCCCTCACATATGGCTTGCATATAATTATGCACATTCCATTTTACACTGCATTAAAATGATGAGCTCCTGGCTCCCTGCCAACCTATTTAAATCAGCCCCTGCCCAAAGAAGCCGGGGAGAGGAGGAGGGCAGAGGCGGGCTGACCGGATCGGGGGCGAAGGGCGCGGGCAGCGGCAGCGGGGCGAGGAGCAGCTACCCCGCTCCCCATCGCTCCTGCTGCCCCGTGAGTGCTCCGGGGCCGGCGGTGTCCAGGGGTGCCCAGGTGCCACCCGGGCACACCTCGGCGCCTGTGGCAGCGCTGGCACATCGCTCGCCCCTCGCGAGCCGCCTGTCGCCGCGTGTCACACGCCCGGCGCTCGGGCTTTTCAGCGCCGGCGTTTGTGAGAGATATTTGCACCTTGCAGGCTCTGCGACTTGTTTCAAACAGGCTTCTGCCTCTCCCCGAGGAGACGGGGTGGGAAAGGGGAGATGCCTAACAGCACTGTCGATTTTTAGGAAAACATGAAGGGTCTGCACCTCAACAAAAGCCCCTTGACTCCAGCAGGCTCTGACTCGGGCCTCTGCTTGTCAGCCATGGGGCTTGAACACTGTCTGCCCAACAGGAAATGGCATTTTTGACAGTGCAAAATTAATCCAAAGGTGTATCTTGAGAAATACCTAAAAGTGATGATTATTATAAGAACTGGGAAGTGGGAAACAAGTTTATTCTGTTTCTAGCAGTTTATAGGTATTTTCATTCAGTGCCCTCAATAGTTATGGGGTGAAAAGTGTTTAAAATTGTTCTTTAAAACCACAAGAAAGAGGATTCCTCAGCATCTGAAATCACTTTTATATGGACAAAGGTTTAAATGTATTCTTCTCGTTGTTAGTTTGAAACTGACACCTCTCTGACACAACTTATCTACCTCCGTGCTGCGTGGAATACAAAGTTCAAATCTGACTGTGTTTTCTATAAAAACATCCCCCCAAATTCTCATTCTGAAAACAAATTTTGTCCTTTCCTTTCCTCCATGAAGGAATATGGGCAACTCACTGAAGCTCTTCCAGGTCATCCAGATGTCAACTGGGGGCTGAATGCCTTAAAAATGCCTTGCACAAATAGAAACAGACCTGTCAGCTCAGGAAAACAGATGCCAATGGGATGCTCAGTGATGGACAGCTAGGGAGATACTGGTGGGGCACAGGTGTTGTGTGGGGCTCTGAATCACTGCTGGTGCCCCCAGTCCCCTGAAATTTTATCTTGCCACCACGCAATACATTGTGCATGTGACGGCTGGCACACTGTAACCTGCCAGTGACCCTCTGGAGCGTTATCTTGCTGCACACACACACCTTGTGAAACAAAATGGGTATCAGGGTGTTTGTAGTGCATCTGTCAGAATATAGAGACAAACCCCACTGACCTTGACCTGCTTACCAAAACTGCCAGTTGCACAAAGGTTATTCACCCCTGCTGATGGCAACATGCCCCTGCTCCTACTGATCCAAACACTGCTTCTTTAAATTTTGGATGTCGCTAAAATTTCTAGTATCAAAACCTGTTTAGTTACACACTGCCATAATTTGCTCAGGCAGCAGAAATACTCCTAATTTAGCTAGCTGGTTTCCATTGTAAAAACACCTACTCCGAGCAGTCAGGACTAACTCTCCAGTACCTTTACATTAATTCATTACTACTGTCTTCCAGTTGTAAATAACTTGCAGAAGAAAACACTCTTACAATGTTCATCACTGTTCTAAATATATTAAAAAAGTGGCTCAGAATTTATCTTGCAATGGTAATATTGTGATATAGCTGTGCCTACACTGACCCACCCTCAACCACTGCTGCACACCAGTGACTGCCTCGGTTCCCCAGCATCTCAAGCTCACTCGTAGCAAGCTGGCATCTACAGCTTTGCCATCAGGCCTGACTGGCATGGGAGGCTATTGCTGAAAAGAAAACAACTGCAAAAAAAACCCAAGCCAAATCTGTGATTACTCTGATTTTTTAAAAAAACACTTTAATACTGCTAAAATCATTATAGGAATACTCTCATCAAAAAATGTATGCCCAAACAGCTAGATGTGATTGATTGCATATATGTAATATATGGGACAACTGCTCTCACAGCACATTTTGTTCCAGGACAAAAAAGGCACCAGCTCGTGTTCTGAGGCTTGGAACCATGGTTAGCACTGCTAGTTTTATCAGTGCAAAACTGCTGCAACTTCAGTGTGGCAGTGCCTCTCCTGGGATTTACCGAACCTCCTAATTCAATACCCTCTACTGGCAGACAGCCACCTTCCCGTCAGCTGCATGGGAGGGATCCGAGAGGGAAACCTGCCTGCTGCCAGCCCCTGGGGACACCAGGCTGGACACCTGACAAGACCAGAGGCACACACACACACACACACACACACACATCTCACCTCACTGCTACTGCCAGCACAGAGCACACTGCCCAAGGAGCGGGGCTGGCAAAGAGGACCTAGTGAGGAAACAGCAGCTGACTCAGTGGAGGTGGTTTGGCCGTAAGGTCAGCCTGATGATGGGTTGTGTGGGAAATCATGGCCTTTAATTGCAGGTTAGATATCAGGAAGCCCTTCTTAATGACAGGTACAGCAAAGCACTGGAGCAGATTGCCTAAGGAGACTGTCAAAGCTCCATCACTGGAGATTTTTAAGAGCAGATTAGGCAAACATCTGCCAGGAATGACATGCATGGAGTAGCTCCTGATGTGGAGAAGCTGGACAGATGAGGGCATCTCCTGTCCCAGGTCCCTTTTTTCTCTGCTTTCTACTGCTGAGATTTGAAAGAAAATGGCAGGAGGCTAAGGGAAAAAAATAATAATAATAAAAAAAAAAACAAACCAGAAAACAGGATCTGAAAGGACCTCTCTGAAAATAGCACAACTTTTGATGTTCAGAGATATGTGTACTCATTAATAAGTGCATGATGACAGCTATCTTTGGCTACAGAAACTGTGCTATTTGTTCGTAAGCCAGCCAGCCAGCCTATATTTGTGAAAGATGCCAATAGTTTGGAAACAGACTATATATTCAGACAAGATTCCTTTTTTTAACACAACAGAGGAAGAACAATCTACAGCAGAATTTCCCCCTCTCCAAAGAGCGTGGATATTTGTTTCTCCTTATTCTCAGAAGAAAATTATCTTGATCCAGACAGAGGATTTCTCAGCTTCAGTATAAGTCTTTTTATGCAGCTTTAGCCTTGGGAGAGGAAATCTGTGCTTACATTTTAATATTAAGGGCAGGATCTTACAATAGTACAAGTCACAAGGCAGGTCGAACCAAATAATTTATTAAGATGGAACTTGTTAATGCAAAGCTTCCACTAAAATGGGACAATGCATTTGCAATGAAATCCTACTGCTTAGTCCACAAAACTTTAATGCCACTTAACCAAAAACCACCTAACATTAAGAGCAACAGTCACCCGAGTAAGGCAGAGTGACAGGATATTAGTCTGCTTACTTGGGATAAAACTGACACCTGATTTCCATAAATGTCCTCTGAAACAGACAAAACACGGGAATGTTACCCCCAGATATGTTGAAGGCAGCAGGCATTAAATGCTGGATGTCTCTGCCAGGACAGAAAATGAGCTGCAAGGAACTGAACAGCGTTGCTATAGGAGTGCAGTAACTGTGTGGAGGCTCCTGTCCCATGGTGATGAACAGAGGAAGTTCACATCACCCCTGATACTGCTGTCTCCAGAGGCTGGCTGCAGATGGGAACTGAAAGCTGTGCTTCCGTTTCCACCACAAAGGTTATCTCTCCTTTCACTGAAACTCGAAGGAAATCCTCGGGGAGACCCTAATCCTTGAAATTCTAGTTCCTGTGCATTTCTGTTGTCCCAGATAATCAATTATCATGCTCTCTCCATTCACTGCACCAGCAATAGTAAAAATAGTACTAAACTTCCACCTGCTGGGTATATTTTTCCCAGAAATATGAACATACGTGCTGTGGCCTGGGTGGTGGGGGAGCCCAACATCAGGGTCCTGGGTGGTTGTGCTCTGCTGGGAATGGAACAGGGCCAGGGAAGACGGTCCAGAGAGGATGTTCCCTGGTTCAGCAACCATGCAGTTACAGCAATGAGCAAGCCCTCAGCTCAGGGAGTCTTCCCTCAGGAAAAGCTCCCACTAATGTTTGATGAGAGGTTTGCTCTTCACAAGGATTTCAGGATTTTCCTGAATCACCGAGTGATGGAATAAGCGGTATTTATTTGCTTGTTGCCTCTCTCAGCTGCACTCTATTCACTAATCTCTACAGTTGTTATATTTCACCACTACACACCTCTAAAATCTTCTCAAGCTTTTTGAAAAAGTCCCAGGTATTTTGAAAACATGTCAAAACAAGGTGGCATAAAATCTCCTAAGACTCAGATCAGTGAAAAGGAAGGACCTAAAACCACACTGCTTGTTTATCAAGCTGTTATCATTTACATCCCACAAATATTGAGGTTATCCCTTTTGCCTGACCTTCTGTGACCAGTACAGTTTAGAGGTAACCATCCTACCCAACATTTTCCAGCCTGAGGTCTCTTTACCAGCAGTGGCTCTCTGCACACTTGGTGGTGGTCTATGGAGAGCTTGCAGGTCATGTGCTACTAACTCCCCTTGTTTCCAGCTGCTAAAATGCATTTAAAGACAGCTAAAAATACATTAAATACTTTCCTAACGTTATTTTTCCATGTAAGCAACTGCTGTAGTCACCACAGGAATGTTATTTGATCGCCAAGGGGAGGGGAAGTGGTCTGCGAGACAATCTGTCTACTGGAGGTGATCTACAAAGTTAAAAAGAAATTGGGAATATGCCCTCTTGTAACTTCTTTATTAAGTATGCAAAGGAAAACCAGAAGGGCTTTTGCTGACTTGCTGCCGTCTCTTCTCTCCCCAAACATGCCACACGAACACATGTACCAACACACATGTGCACATCTCCACCCATCACCTAAGTTAGGAACTGAGACTGTTTATGCTGGAAGAAGGCACCAGTGGAGAGAAACCAGCAGAAAGGCATCACCGTGACAAGCCAAACCTTGGGACTGCACGTGCAGCTCTTCCCAGGTCCTGAGAAGAGGCCATACTGCAGGAGACAGGTTTTGTTGCCATTTTGTTGCCTGGGATCTCTCCACAGACTTCCTTGAAATCTCTCCCTGGCACTCAGTGCTTGCTCCTGGCTCCTACACATTACAGCACATACTCCCCAACTGTGGAGTCCCTTTCCCAGAGCAAAGTTACATGGTCCCCAGGAAAAGCAAAGCAAAGATGCCCCTGCAGAGATGCAGTCCCTAAGGAGTTGCAAAGCCTGAGGTTCAATCCCCTGCGGGCATCCTCAGCAAGACAAGGGTCCCTATTGTTGTCACAGCTCGTGCTCACAGCTGCTCCTGCCCCACTGTGACACCTCCAGTACAGACAGTGATGAATACAGACCCCAACTCTAACCTTCGTTCAAACTTCAGTTGCCATTTCAAAGGCAAATACAAAATCTGAATGAAAAACCTCTAATGGCAGCCTGGATTAGAAGAACCTCTAATGGCAGCCTGGATTAGAATATGTGGACATCTCTAGTCCACGTTTTAGGGAGAAGGTTTGGTGTGAAAGTGACTTCAGGAGCCAGCGATCTGGCCAGTGTCATTAAACCCTGAGAAAATACATAATTCTGAATATCCTGCAAACTTCTCCACTGTGCTGGCAGACGAAATACTCCCTGATTTCAAAAATAAATAGTCACCAGGTCAAACCTGCTATTCTAACCAAACCCAGCCCACACCACCTCACCATCCCTTTCTGAACACATGCAAAATCTCCTGACAAACAGGCAGTTTTGCTGAGAAAAGCCGACCCAGAAAAAATGCATTACAACAAAGAGGGAGAAGGTGCCAAGCTGTGTGGAATGATAGGGCAGTGTTTCTGAAATTATCCCTGTCAAAGCAACTGAGGACTGTCACGTTCATTTTCTTGCATAACTGAAGCACATTAAAAAATCCAAACAAATCTGCCTGCAAATCTGAAAAACAGTTATTTAAGGATCTTTCCTCTTTTTTTTAAATTTTTTTTTAATGTTTGTCTTCCACGGGCTATGGCTCTGAATGGTCCAGCTTTATGTATTAGATTTTTCACTCAGGATTTCATGGTATAAAATTCTCCACAGTTTATGTTTAAAATGCAATCTGCAAACTCTATTATAATGTAAGAAATATTATAAGTGAATCAAAAGGAAATACTAATAACAGTACTACTCTAGTGCCTGCTAAAGTAATAACTTCCATCCTACTGCATTTAAAACCTATACCAAAAAATGGATTCAACTTTCTGGATTCTGTAAATATTTTCCTCCCCTTCCCCCAGTTTTGTTTCATATACTTTGTAGAAGAACCTTGATTTCCTGCTGGACTTCTCATCCTTCTAGGAAAAAATCAGGATATTCTTTTTATACCGTTTGCAATGCTCTACATTTTTGGCCCTTTCTACCACAGTCATAAAATACCTAGAAAAAAACAGTGATCATTTTCAGTCTCCCAGTACATCCAGAAAGAGCAACTGAAGCAAAAATAGCAGTGTCTACTGCCCTGGATCACTTTTCTAATTGTTGTAGGGAGAGGAGCAGAAGGTTTGAGATGTTAAATGACTCAGGACCACAAGCAAGCTTGATCCAGTTGCTCAAGCAGGGAACTGCCTAATGAGCAACTAATGGTCTCAAGTGAAAACTCTGCACTAAACCTCATATTCCCAGTGCATTCCAGACCTACAGACTCTTCCTTCCTCTCTCGGCCAATACCCAGGCAGTTCCTGCAGCCCTCCCGCCTTCCACAGGACTGTGCTACCCTTTCCCTGACAGTTCATGGCATGGTGATATATGAGAAGTGTTCAGGTGGCTACCTCACAAGCTAATCTTTCAAACTGCACAAACCTTTAACCATATCATAAATTTTTTATAACCACTTCCAAATTGTCAAAGAATAAATACAATAACAAACACATAACATTGAAATAATTTGAAATAAACTTTGTTTATTGCCCCTTTGAACATTTTTTCAGCAAGTCACAGCTGCGTGGGATCTTCATAAACGTGAGCCTATCCTGCTAATCTCCCTCCTGATTCACAACAAGCTGGACCCAGAGACACTAATGGACCGTGCCTGACAGTTATTGCTATACACTCAATACGCAGCCTAAAATACGGCCAGGAAAGAAATGAAAATATACTACAGGCTTGCCAGTAGCTTCCATTTTTGTAATGGGTAGCTCACACCAGCACAGTCAATAAGCTTTCCCCCTCTCTTCACATTCCCTGATTACTATCATTTATGAGATAAAACCAATTCCCAAAGTATTCTGTGTGTTTCACTGTCAGGTAGCTCAAGTACCCCTTGTCACTGCTGCCATTTCTACAAGGGTTCTGCTGTCCAGGTGACAGATTTGGGCACAGGGCAAGCACACGTTTCCAATGAGCCTGCCAGAGAAGCAGGGAGACAAATCACAACACCAAGGAGGAAGAAAAAATAAAGGAAAAAAGCCCCAAAACAAACACCAGAAAAAAAACCTGTCAGATGTTGGTAAGGTTTAGCTAAGGCTCACAGACCAAACAAATTGCTGTCCCGAGTGAATTTGTTTCAATTCATTTGCGTATTTCCAGCTTTTGCATTGTTAACACCAGAGCAACAATGTGGATTTTCTCTGATTGCAGTGTCACATATATGATTAATCATCTTGACTCAGAGCATATTTTTTTAAAGCAATCGCAGGCTGGTTTAATGAACTCCTCTCCCACTGGCTTTTATAGACTAGTCATGATCAACATACCATTAAGATAAACCTCGTGCCCCATCCCTCCCCCCTCTGACAGCTTGCCTTATTTGCCTCACAACAGTCAATATCCAATTAAGAGGCAACGGATTTGATCGATACAGAAGGTAACAATAAGACTTAAGCAGCTGGCAAATTCTACATGTACTCTTTTTCTTCAATTCCCATCTTCATGGTATATAAACGGTTCTGCGCTTTGAATAAATGCAGAGAAGGAAAAACAACGGCCAGGTCTTGCTGGCAAAGCTTTCCCTCAAATGGGCTGTGTCTGCAAGCTACTGCACAGCCATAAACGCTTGTCTGGGGTCACTGCAAGACAGGCACAATCCTAGTCTCTCTGTTTTCTGGGGCCTTTCAAAGGGTGAAAATAGAAATCTCTTCCTGGCCTGGTTACAAGCTGCATGTCGTTTGGGTCATTCACACATGAGAATGGAGGAGCTGTAATATTATTAAAGCAATCATTTATGAGCTGGGCCAAGGGATGACTGGTCTGAAGAGGGGGGCAAAACCCAACAGGAACTGAATGTAAGCAGGAGAATAGGCAAGGAGAGGGTGAAAAGAAAGAAGGGGAAGCTTTGATAGAAATGACATATTCTACAGCCTTAATATCATCTCCCAGTCTTTCTGCCAATGATGAATGGCTGCAATAAAAGGTGGGATAGTGGCACATACAAGCAGGAAAAAAGCAAAACCTGCCTGGTGGTGAGGATGATTAGTTTTAACTCCCAGCAGCCCAGCTAGAGGTCAGGGACTGAGGTCCCAATACCTTCACTGCCTTTGGGTCTAACACCGGATACACTAGTTTTTCCTCATCTCCCAACACCTTTTTTGACACTTTTATTCAAAGTTTTACTTTCAAACATGCTTCACAGAGCACTAAGCTGATACAGTCCAAATGAGGTACCCCTCCTTTTCCAGGATTTCCACTGTTTTAAATAAGAAGAGCACATGACCATTGAGGTGCCATGCTCTCACCGACAAATGGGACCTAACCCAAACACTTCTGAGCTTGCTCCCAACACTGGCAGAAAGTTATTCCTAAATCACAGTGGCATGCCTGTGCTCTCTACTGCCCACTGCAACCCTCTGTCACTGGGAGAGATTCCAAGAACATATATCATGTCCAAACCCAGGAAACTGTCTCTTCAAACTCATAAGAAAGCTCAGAGCGCACAGATCTTTTCAGGCAATGGGAGGCAACTGACTGTAATTTATCTTCCCAACTTGCCTTGGGATTTGAGAAGTCCCATTCTGAGTTCTCCTTTCTGTCACAATAAGATGGAATGTGCTGAAAAACACCTCCGTCTTCGCAGCTCCCTTCGCTACCATCTTCCACAGGGAGCGGCTGTGAGTAGATCTTTGGCCAGGTTTCTGAATCTGAAGTAATCCACTTCTAACTGTTCTCAGCAGTTTACTTCAGGCCCCAAGGTTTATCAGACTACACCTTTTTTTCAGCTCTGTGCATTGCTATTACAGAGAAAAAAAAAATACACTACTTTAACTCTTAAAGATAGACTTAAAAAATGGGGATGCTTCCACTTGAAAAAGGAACAGAAAGAAACACGTTTTTCTGTCTTCTGCATTCACTCAAATGGTTCTGCCCTGACTCATCTGGCCCCTTACCACAAAGCAGAAGTCTGCATTTTTTGCCATGTAATCCCGTAATCCTGATTTTGATGGTTGGACTTGGTGACCAGTTTTGACAGTCGGACTGATGATATTAAAGGTCTTATCCAACCTTCATGATTCTATGATTCTCTTATCAACTTCTCACTCTCAGCTCCTGTCTTGAAAAGCATCCCTTAGGGCTTCACCAGACTCTGCAAACTCCCAGTTAGCACTAGATGTCTCCTCAGGCATATGCCTGAGTATTTACATGCCACCTCTACCATTTCATGGTGGCACTGTCAGTTTTTTTAAACTTCCATGTGTTTATTCCAGACTCTTATGTGTTTGCCCCTTAGATAGCTCCTACTTGCCAATATATATTGCAAATTCTTAGCTAATAACCTTGCTTACAGCTGTGACCTTCTTTAATGTTTCCTCACTGTTCTGTGGACTATTCAGTGTCACCTCAAATTTGTCACCCATTGTGTGACTGGGCCTGCTGAAATCCAGCTGTTGGCCTATGCAATAGCTCTGCTGCCACATGTCTGTCTCATTTTCCTCAAAAACAGAGCTATTGCTTCAACAGGGAAGAAAAAAGATGTGGATAGAACACTCCTCTGCAAAACTGGTAGCACAGCTGCAGAGCTGGGAGCTGCCAAAATCACACTCCCATACCATGAGTGCCCCTGGGTCCTCCATTCAAGGGCTGGACTTAAGACAGCCTGGTTGGCTTTGCAAATTAAAGTACTCCTGATGTTTCTGCTCCCAGGCTGTAAATCAAATGCTTGCCTGTTCTGTCTCCAGCACAGGGACTAATCTATCTCAGTTTAAGGCTCAACTGAAAGGATGTTCCTGTCTAAGAAGAGTTTGGAGAAACCTGAAGAAAGGTGGCCTTTGGTCTATCACCCACTGTGCACAGCTCCACAAATTCCCCATTGTCTGACTGAGATACAGAGGTCTCTGTCTTGGCCACAGGTTATATTGCAGTAGGAGGCAGAGAGGCTTGGAGGAAACTGGTGCTCTAATTACCACTGCTACATGAAAGTACACACGCATCAAGCAAAGAACCAGCTCTAAATAAACACTTTAAGCACATTCTTACTCTACTGAATATTGCTGCTATCTGGAAAACGCCACATAATTTTCTATTCCCTAACTTATTCCACTAAAATTCAAGGCCCCATTCTCTTGCCTGCATCCAGACCACTTTGCATCAGCTTTCTAAAGCACAGGAATAGTCTTGACCTCTGTTGTTCTTAGTGCACTTTTTCCATCTGTGCCTAAAGGTACTCTAAAGTGAAGAAAGCACCTACTTGCCCCTCACAAAATCATGAGTGAAGTTAAGCTTAGGCAAAGGCCAGAGCTAGCAAGATAGCCACTGGGGCAGTGACAGATGTTCAGCCTAACATAAGATTGAGGCCAGTAGACAGGAAAATCCGTCTGTGTTTCCCAGTACTACTAGCAGGAGGAGGACTGTGGTGGTAGCCATCATCTTTTCATTAGCAACAGCCTGGTCAGAGGGAAAAGAAGCTGAGGAATCATCTTTTCATATTCAGAGTGTGAGTTCCAGGAACAGAATTACCATTTAAATTAATTACCTCTAACTATGTAATTAATGTTTGTGTCAGTTTATTACAGGCATCTTCACCATCAATGCTGTGAAATGCAACTTAGTGACTTTTTTTATGGGGAACAAGATGGAACAACCATTTGTCTCACTTCCATTGTTTATATATTAATCGTCAAATTGTTACTAGTATTATTAATCTCATTATCCTAATTACATGTGTTTTGTCTTTTTAGAGTAGCATTCCTTCCAGAATTAAACTGTTTCACACATCTCCATTGTTCCTCTCCCTCAGTTTAGAAACTTGATGGGGAATCCCTGGCGTGGAAGAAAGGTGAAATGAGTATTGAGCACAAGAAGCAGCACCATCAGCTGCTTAGCAGGATGGGGAAATCCACGAGTGCTCTTTAACAACCGGCACACTTCACAGCATACACTGGCAGAACATTCCACACGGCGGGAGGTGAGGCTTAAAAAAACTGGCCCAGTATAATCCTTTAAAAGCAGCCTAGGTCTCTTTCTGGAAGTCTAGGTCATGTGCCTGGCACTGCCTCATATGGTGTCTCTCTTCCACCATTTGTTTATTTGCTTCTGGCAGTTTTGGCAGTGAGGTATCGGAGTGAAATGCACACCACTCCATACATATGGTGGGAAGAATCTAGTGCATCAGTTGAATGCATACTGTACTGTATACACATTCTGTTTTATCTCTGAGCACAGCTGTGCTGTAAAAGCTTACAAAATGTGAAGCCTTCTGTGCAGCAAAAACATCGACAGGAGAAGCTGGCCTATAACTTATTAGGTTGTGACACAAGCCAAAAAAAGCCAGAGTTACAGCTGACAACTCCTGGCATCGTGATGAAAAGCACAGTGGCTCAAGTTAGAGAGGGAGTGTCAGCCCTAACTTCATGTTTTGGACTTTCACTGCCACGGGTCACAAATAGCATTGCTGGTTTGTTGTAGGACAATGATTCCCAATCCCAGTGCAGGGCTTCCAGCTAGCAACTGAAGCAAACAGGCAAATCCTCCCCCGGTGCCTCACCGTGCTTGCAGGCAGCCTGCACTAGGAAGGGATTCAAGGAGGGGGTGGGCAAGAGCCAAAAAGCAATTGTGCTTCTCTTCCTCACCCAGCACAGCAGCCTTCAAGCTGGGATCAGTCCTGCATTCCCTACTCCCCCTGCAAACTGGACTGAAGGTAGTGGAAATCCGTGGTAGGAAACTCTCCTGTGCTGGTTGAAACAGATGTCTGGTAGACTTTTTTCACCACAGCCTTGAAACAGGGACTCTCTAGATCAGAACCACGTGCATAACTATCTGCAGTATCCCAAGTGTCTGAAGGCCAGGCACTGACTGCACTTGGGGAGAAGGCCCTTAAGAATGGCCACTCTGGGTCAGGTCTAAAGTACCTTAGCAGCAGCCAGTATCACCCTCCTGACGAGCGTCTGAGGAGCAATGGGCTACCAGTCCTTCCAGAAGTACAGATTTTTTCACATATATCCCTGTGAAGTGCTGAGTTAGGTGAGATCGTAGTACATCTCCTTCCCTACCTACTGACAGACTCCATATGTGCATGTATGTGTAGGCAGAGGAAGTGTGGTGAGTAAAAAAAACAGGGAAGGGAAATGAAGGTGAGATGGCATTTTTAGGATGCAGAGGAAGTGCCCTGATAAGAAAGCCATGATTGGAAACATCACATTTGCTTCCTGATCCCATAGGAATGAATTCCTTATGCAGCTGAGTGCTGGACTTGCCAGGGCTGACCTGTGCTGCCTCCCTTGGATGCTGTGAGGGCTCCCCAGCTGGAGAAAAAATCTCTCCTGTCCAGCCTGAGGGGATACCGAGTCTCAAGGTGGGTCTCTGGCTCCAGCAGCTTCCTTGACAGATACAGGTTGTGGAGAGCATCCCACAAGCACTCATCCAGGGGAATCACACCTTTTTCTGCTCCTCACAAAAACTTATTTTTCTCAGGCAGGACCCCACCTGATTCCAAGCTAACAGGGGAGCTCAACCCCTGTCAACAGGAGCTGAGGGAGAAAGACATCCCATAAGGAAGCTTTCATTTTATCACCTCTCCTATCAACTATATTAAAATGAAAGAGAAGCAAGGGAAGGGAAAAATAACAAGTTCTTGCCTCAAACTCTAATTGCTGCTGATGTTAGTTCATTTTCAACAATTGACTTTAATTGCATCTCCACACTGGTTAAACTTTCTTTTTCAAAAGTTACTTTAAATACATGGCAGACTGCTCCTTAAAACCTGGCCGTGGTCGGCACTAAAGGAAATAGTATCAGTGAAAGGCAATCAGAGCTTTGGAACAGCTCTTACATAAGATATTCAAAACCAAGGACGTAACCACTTTAATATAAAAAAAAAAAAGAGAGAGACAGTGGATGTGATAGTAGTCTATGCAGTATACTGTATTTTTATGATACCAAAACAAACCTCCCATCTTTTTGGAAAGAAGACAAAAGTAGCTAGTAGCTATCCATTAACTGTTTCTCTCAATGTAAAAAGCTAGAGGTTCAATAAATGTGCAAAAAAATTTTAAAAAATAACTCCTTGCAGAACAAGCCACCAAGCTGGGTGGTGTGCAGGTTGAAACCATGCACTAATCCAGGAGAAGTGTAATGCCTTTGGAAGGACATATTCAGCTGTTAACAACAGCACAAGAACTCCCACATGAGAGTAGTTCCAAGGAACCATAAGAGATCAAGGCAAGGAGCCATGAGTGTGGCCTGCAGGCTGACCTCGGGTGGAGTTTTTGTACATTCATGCCTCCCTGCACTCATATTCTAGGAACTGATTTTGGAAATAGGAGCTCTAGATCTGTTTTCAGACCTTGAAAGTAATCCATGGAAATTAGTTGGGGATATCATTTCTGCCTCCAGAAAAGGGTAATTAAATTATTTCTGAGACTGGTGACGGACTTCAGAGATGGGAGTTGAATCCAACATTTACAGCAAACACAGCTACGCACTGGCTGAGAGGTGGAAGGGTAAAACACACGTGTGTATCTCCTGATGGTACAGGACACAGACTAGCTTTTCTTCTTGTACATGCTCTAGGAAAGGTTTGGCACTGAGGGGCTTTTGAAAGCCAGGAGGTCACAGCTTTTCTGGCCTACCAGCTGTCTGATCATACCACCAAAAAAATTCTAGGAATCTACTCCTGTTGTGAGGAAGTTCAACACTCTTGAAATTCTACAACTTCGAATATCCTGTCTTGAGTCAAAATGAGACGACTAGATTTGAAACACATAAATATCCATAAGAAAACAGGCACATAATAATGAGTGCAACAGAAATAAATTTCACTCTGACTCCTAGCTTTCTTTTCTTCTGTTTTACCTGCATTTCTGAGTTCAATTACATGGTCATCCAGGAAATCAACTTAGATTGCACTCCGAGAGATATATGAAGCAACCAGAAATGTCATCACTCTTGTGATGGCTTTCAGCAGGGGTTTAAATCTTTCTCTCTCAATCTAAGGAATGCAGTGTTGCTCAGAGGAATTCAGACAATTACAAATGAGCATCCTAGAAAACACCACTTCTGGAATGAGAGCTAGCTAAAGTATTACCAACTACTCAGGGATTTTACCTAAAGCACATGATCAGGAAAGGAAAGGGCAGTTAGAGATACCTGGAAACGAATTTGTCTAGACCCTCAGCAGGACCTTTAACACGTGCTTTACTAAAAATGGGATTAAAAAAAAATACTAGCCTTGGACACATGTTTAATAAACTTTGATACTACAGTGTTACTAGTTGCAAAGGACTTTCAAAATCACCTTCAATAGCTCCATCAGTTTCTATACCCAAATCCACAGTCTCTTGCTACTGTCAGTCACTTGCTTGATAACAGGAGGAATGCGGCAAAATTTACGTAGTTCTGGGACATGGAAAGTAGAATGTAGTAATGGAAAAGAAGTAAAACCCCTGGCTGTGTCAAGATATGCCAATTCTCTTTAGCTGGTTCTGAGGAGATACAACAGCCTCCCTATGTGCATAAATGCGTGTATGAACAGGAATCTCTAGGTTTAGTTCCGCCACTCACAGGAAGCAATTGGAAAGTTTAAAGTTAGTTAAAATCCTAAACATCCCGAAACTACAACTGCTGTGAAGCAGCTACAACAGTTGCTTCACAAAAGGGTGGAGCTGCCACACGTAGCTGTGGCTGGCCAAATGCTGTGAGAGCTCAAAGAAGCCTATGTGTTTTTTATTTCTTTTTTCTATCATTTTTCATCCCTCTTGGTCACCAGCTGCTGGTTGCTGTAGATAGATCAATGCAGGAAGCCAAAGTTCTACAGAAAAGGAGTTTCTAAACCACCCCTGTTGGATCAACTAGATCAGATGAACTTGCTTTTTGTTTTTCACATCCTTGCTCATCCCCCCACACCAGAAAAACCTGTGCTATTCTAGATTGACTTAAATGGAAAACAGAATAATAGGAGACCCATGTCTAGTCTGTGGCAGGGAACAGACCTGGAGCACACACAATAAAATTGACAGGCTTGATGGCTGAATGGATTTAAGCAACAGCTGGAATCTGATGAGTCTAAAAATCACAAGTAAGCTGATCAGGAGAATAAATCTTTCATGGATTACATTCGATTAATCACTGAGAGGCAGCTAGACATCCATGCACAATATATGCTAAAACTAGCTGGGTTGCAGGTCCACCCACTGAGGCTGAAATCTGGAGTTTGTCTGCCAGGCTGGGTATGGGACAGTGGCAGTTAATGTGACAAAGTGACCAACATTTCTGTAAACTCCAAACATCCCTCCAAGGATATCCTCTGTCCATATGCAAAGAGGGATTGTATTTAAACTGAAAGAAGATATGTTTATATTGGACATTAGGAAGAAATTCTTCGCTATGAGGGTAAGGAGGAACTGGCACAGGTTTCCCAGAGAAGCTATGGATGCCCCATCCCTGGAAGTGTTCAAAGTCAGGCTGGATTTGGACCCTGAGCAACCTGGTCTAGTGGGAGGTGTCCCTGACTATGGCAGGGGAGTCAGAACTGGATGTTCTTGAAATTTCTTTCCAAAACAAACCATACTACAGTTCTCTGATAACAAAGCACCCAGCTCCTTTGTATTTGCTACATGTAACAGGCAGGAGATGGGCTGACTCCTAAAAGCTGCCACTCAACAAGAAAGGCAGCAAATTTTTATGCCAGCTACTTTTAGCCACAGAGCAGAAAGTGGCAGAGCCAAGCCCATCATGCACACGAAGGCTTTCACTGCACAGGCTCCCGGGGCACAGAAGCAGTGGTGTTCTCAGCAAATGTGAGATAGCCTTCATGGTTGGAGATCAAGTCTCCACCATAAAAAATCATAAAACAGGGAGGCAAAGAACTGAAGCAAAATGAACCAACAACTGACTAGAAAGACAGTATGTCTCCTGGGAAAAGTGTTTAATTGGGACTGATTTTATGATGCTAATATTTTTCATTCATTCCTTTCATTCATTTCTCATTTTTCATTAGAAGAAAGTTTTAAGAGGAACTGATTTCTTGCTGAAATTTCCCACTAAAAGTATGTCACAACAGTAATTAAGACATGACAGAAGGGGGTTGTGGTGCGGGCTCTGGATTTATACAACAGTGTTGGAGCGGAGAGCCCATGCAGTTCCCTCTAACAAGGTCACTTGGGCTTGGATTTTCAGAAGACCTGGTATAAGTCAAGCAAACAAGGTCCATTTTTTTGGGTTTTTCGGGGAAATCAGTTGCTTAATTTTGTCTCGTACTTTCAGAAATTTCAGGCTTGGCAAAAGGAGCAAAGGAAACACCTTCCCTCATTCCAGAGCTGCGATGATGACAGGTCACAAACACCCAGCTGCATCAGGGCTGCCCAGATGTGGTGTTCTGTGGGGTGGCAGGACACCCTCCTGCTCCCTTCATGGGTACTCTGTGGAGGAAGGGGCTCATGTGGTGCAGGACCAACTCCATGGCTTTCATGTGCCTTTGTGGGTGTTTTTCCTCTCCTGACAGGAGCGTGCACCTCTCCGACTGCTACAGTTGTAGCTCGGAAAGAAAAACAAAGTGGCAGAAGCCCACCTTTCCTTGATATGTAGCTGTTTGTTGGTGGGAGAGGCTCCTCCCTGTGAAACTCTGCCCAAGCTGCAAAATCACTGCAGATCTCCAGCTGTCAGCTGGCCAGTTCACAATTACCTTGAATACTTTGACCCATACTGTGTCCTGAGCATCCATCAGGCAGCGGCTGCTGCCTCAGACCAGCTCTGAGAGACTCCCCCTTTGACAGCGACTACATCAGATACGCTGGGCTTTGTTTGTCATTACAGCAGTGGCTTTCTGAGGCCAGATAGGGTTGTGCTTTGCTGTCTGCCTTATAAAATCAACCTGTAACTCAAAAATTAATCTGTGTTCTTTCAAAGTTTTTTCACTCCTGGTAATAAAAAAATCTGCACGCCAGGCTTTCTCGACCATCGCCCTGATGATTGTCACTGAGGTGGGAAGTCCTCTAGTCATTCTCCAGGCACACTGACAGGGACAAGATCCATCTGGGTCAACACAGGAAGCACACAGAGCACGCAGAATCTCTTTGTTAAACAAGAAAATGCCGTTTTTCTGAATAACCTCTTTCTTAACTACAACCTCATTTTAAGCAGAGGCCACTGGCCTCTATTCTTCAAGGAATAAGCGTAGTGTGATAAAATCAGCACCAGGAAGGACACAGGATTAGAAACCAGGGTCAGGGAACGAGGATTTAGGAAGCTGAGAAGGTATCCCTAAATCTCAGAATATGCTCACTTTCCCCAAACAAAAATCTACTATTTGGGTCTTGAAATCTGAGACTCACAATAGGAACACGAGCTCTGTCAAACCAGCCGGGTTTTCTGCAACTCTGACAAGGAATTTGGTGCAACAGCTCGTGAAAACAGGTGGTGAGTGTCCAGTTCAGACTAGGAAGTAGTGTACTACTGTAAAATTCCCATCTTCCCACCCCTTGATTTAAGAATTCCCGTGTCAAAAAAAAATGGTCAGCTCAGCAAAGAGACTGAAATATCTTGTGAAAGCCTTGTCTCTTTAACTGCAATAGCTGTAAAACACACAATGCATCTTTAAGGCATTGCAATGCTGGTAATATAAAAATAATTGAAATATTTGCCATTATCTTATCAAAATATCAGGTCTGCAACATATAGGAATATTTTATGAATGGTAAGCCAGAAAGACTTGCTTTTTCTTTCTTTCTTGGGTCACATTCACAGCAATGAAAGAGCAAAGAATAAGCCCCTCTGTCTTTTGCAGAATTGATTTGCTTCATTAAAAGCCAAAACCCTCTTTCTCTTGCTGGCTGAAATAGCTGCCTTTGTCTCCTTAAGTGAAATCATTAAGAAACATGTCAAACAGACAGAGATGTGTTTTTCCCAGGTATTCCTAAAGCCATTGAGTTCTACAAGTCAGAGCTATGAAATTATACTGCACTACTCCAAGCATTTGTTTCCCTTCCCAAACAGAGCATCATTGTTCTTATTTAAAGAAATAATCCTCACAAAGCTGAAATAATTATTCAGCCCATAGCAAGGGAAACAGTCTTTAGACAGCTGTCATGGCTCAGTCTTCCGGAAGCTTTGATTTTAATCAGACTCATTAAGGAAAGAAATTAACAGAAATTAACAGGAAAATATCATAATTTGTCTTGTTTCAGAAAGCTTGAATGGAGACAAAAGGCTCTTTAACATGACATGTAATGTGACCAGTCAAAACTCTCTGTGTCGCTGAGTCTCACAGGCTGAGTAAGTCCGAAGCTGCTTGTGCTGCAGCTCCACAGTTTGGTGCAGTGAAATGCAAATGGTAAATGAGAATACCCTGGGTTTGGGCAGGAAGGAACCTGTCTCCTAAGCACCTGCACACTGTGTGCCCGTATGAGCATGCAGGAATGTTCAAGGTAATGAATACGCTACCTGCAAATATCTTAGAGTAATGGAAGATGAAGGGTAATAAACTCTCCAGAGAAGGAAACCATCTTATAGATAGCTCATGACAACTGTTTCTTTTCACAATACTCTTCCAAGGAGTGGAAAAAAACTCCCACTTATCTTTTCAGATACATATTAGGTATCTAAATAATCTATGATTTCCTATTCAGAAGCACAAAAAGGAACATTCCACCATGGCTTTTACTCTGAGTGGAAGTGACGGAGGAGCACGCAGTGTTGTGAGCAGCTCAGAACGGCAGCAGTAATGACACTGATACATCTCGGTTTAGTGTCCTCAGCCTCTCCTCTGGCTCTCGCTGGCACGCTCTGCCTTGACTGAGGCTGCTACGCTGCTGCCTCACGCCAGGAGGGAGCCACACACACCCATCCACAATGCAGAACTGGCATCTGCTGCTCTGTGGCTGGGCTAAAATCCTGCCCTTCTGCAACCAACAGAGTTTTACCTTTGGCTTTCAAAGGGGCCAGGATTTCGACTGGAGTTAGTTGTGAAAAAAAAAGCCGTGGTGCTTGGGACCAGAGGGAAGCAAAAGGGATGGCTGGAGAGCAAAAGGGGCATGACAATCCACAGACCACATACATAAAATAAAATTTTCCCTGGATTTTCACTATTTGTTCCTCATGGAGACCAGTTGTTTTTCTGCAGAAAACAGTAACACCACTAAGAATCTGTTGAAAGCACATATATAAAAACACTATCTATTTGGCATTTGCCCCCTGCCACCTGCAGTGGCAGTCAGCTCCTGAGGCAGAGCTATGTTGTGCTGCCATCATATTATGAATCAACTGGCAAAACCAGGGCTGTGACAGGGACACAGTTACTATAACTTCCTAGCACAAAGAATTTGTATAAATATATGTTAAAAGAAAAAGGTAGTGCTTCCAGGGGGAAAAAACCCTAACTTAGTTCTATGGAATTTAGAAACGGTGTTCCTGTGATTTCCTGTGGAATTCACAGTGGTGTCAGTGGCATGTGGGAAGTGCTGAGGTCCATGAGAGCAGATACACAGAGCAGATACACAGAGCAGGTAGGACGGACGGGGAAAGTCAAGGGAGTAATTAGAAGCTGTTGGCAGGAGGGAGACAAGGAGGGGCACAGGAAATCAAGACTAATGGAAATGCTTCTGAGAGAAGTAAAAAGAGTTGGGCCTTCAGACAAAGCAATTCTTGAGAAACAGACAACAGCAGAATGACTCCTCCTCCAGTTCACATAAAGCCTGAATGATAATACAAACCATAGAGGATATGGAAACTGGGTCCTATCCAGATGGCCTCAGAACAAGCTGAATCTGTCTAAACTGGAATCACCTAGACCTTCCTTTATCCCAGCTGACTAGGAATCTGTTCCCAGCTCTTAGTTAGATAGTTCTCACCTGACATTTATCCAAAATTGTATGCTGTTTCTAATCAAGAACACCAGCAACATCCTTCATACCAACATGCTTAAAGCTATGGTCCACTTGTGAATACAGCTGTTCCAAAAAAAAAAAAAAAAAAAAAAAAAAATCCTACTCTATGGAAATCACTCGAGACAAACTGATGAGGATGACCAGAATTCAACCCCACAATTCTATACACAATCTGGGAAAGTTTGTGAACTTTTACTTATCCTTTTAAACTTTCTGAACTTCAAGGAGCTGAGGAAAGCTACTGAAATATATCAAAAGACAAAGTACCTTCTTACAGTCTCTCAGACTATTTTTTATATGCTTTTATCTAGTAATACTATGATGATAGACTAGGATTAAATTAAACAAACCCTCTTGCATTGTAGGGAAATGCCTGGATGACCTCCAGGAGGTTATTTCTGCCCTAACTAGTTCTATGTCAGAGCCATTTTAGGAATACAAATGAGTGAAGAGATTAGGAATAGATGACTCCTGGATATCGGACTGCTGTGGGCTCGCCAGCTCTTTCTGAACTAGCAGCAGTGATTTCTTTCAAAAAGGAATTCCCCAAAATTAACCTCCTATCACCTAGATTACCTTCTCCCTGACTCTGAGAGAGCACTGCATTTCTTTTTCTTTGGCACTCCTTCTCATGCAATGCATCAGGCTATTTACTTAGGCCCTGAAGACAACCTTACGTGTCCTCTACCACACAAAAAAATTCATGCATAAATGATTCAGGAGTACATGCTTTATCCATTCTGCCTGTTTAAAAACATGTAAGCCAAATGCTTATCACTTACTGCCACTCAGCTCAAGCTTCCTACTGGCTTCAGCCTGCCTTCAAACTAAAGGCTAAAGATGACCTGACTTTCCCAGATGTGGATGTCTAGCTGTAAACCCCACCACACTTCCTGAAAGATGAGGTCTTCACATCATCTAGGAAAATCAAATTGTTATGATATGGCCCTTTATTATTCCTTTTGCTTATTGTGGAAAGCAGAAAATATTCCACCAAAATACTTTTGCTATCTTGATCTGCTCTCATTCATTTTCCCATGCAATTCACTGTGTTTGGATCATTCATTCACAAAAGTTATTTCAAATTTGCTTGCACTTTATCAAGTTTCCTTTTACATCCTCCCTTTTTCTCATTTCAAGGAGGCTAAATATAATTTTTCCACCTTTTTATGAAGGAAGACTGGAATCCTGCTGATCTTGCCCGATACCTCCACAATCAAAACATTATGTCCTTTAGTCTCCACTTCTTCTGGTTTTGAGCAATCCCTACTCTAATCTGTCTGCTCCTGGAGTGACCATGGCAGCAGCAGATCACTGACAGTACCCCAGAAAGGTCCCTATGAACTGCTCTCTCTCCTGGTTTGGGAAGAGGATGGCACAGCTCTCAAATGCAGCCATGGCACAGAGATGTGTACTTACCCACTTCAGTCCCTGCTTTCTCATTTATGAACTCCTCTCCAAGGACAGCTGGGAGAGGGACCCACATATCCATCACTACTCACTAATAATACTCAGATAAGGAAGCCTGTCTGTTCCCAGAGAAAAGCCAGAAACCAGGGAAACTGTACGAAGAACATAGAGCTCCTGCACATCAAAGAAAACCCTTTCTCTTCCTGTTTATATTGGAGACTTCAAAACAGCCACCTCAGCCTTTGCTGTCACTTCAGCTGTTACAGAGGAGCCTGTTCTCTGCTTCCAGACATGTGTATTTTATGTAGCATGTCAAGAAAACAGTCAAAACTTTTCCTCACTCTAGTCTGAAAAAAAAAACCTTTCTTCTCTATTAAAAAAGAAAGAAAAGCTTTGAGAACTTTGCAGGCAGGTTTCTTGGTGAAGTACTCTAAATACAGAGCAGAAAGCTTTCTTATCATGATTATTTTCATGAGTTTATTTATGGGACATTTTTTTAATTCTGGCAACAAGAGCACATGGCTGCTGCACCTACAATCTTTCAACCAGATTTCCATTAGTTAACCTAAGTTTTATGGAAACATAATTAAACCAGTTTCTGTGGGAATACTACGGTGTAAAACAGGGTGATCCCACTGAGAATTTTTCTCAGCGTTCCTATTGCCACTTATTGCAAAAAACAACAAGATCAAACACAGGAAGAGAGTCAATGTTTCCACAGGTACTGTACACACTGCAGCAGCCCATGATGTAAGGTAAATGAGGACAAGTAAAACACAAGAAAAATGGTAAAACTCAGAGCACTGGTGTCATTTATGCCTGGTAATTTGTGTGTGTGCATGCACGTGTCCTGGATGCAGGGGACGCTGGCCAGCTGGAGATAACTTCTGTAAAACCACAGACCCACATAATACCTGGCACGAGGCTTGCTCCACCTGGGGAAATGTGCTGTGACTTAGTGGAGGCTCCCTTTTGCCCCTGACATTACTCTGATAGACAGAGACCTCATTTCACAACCAGGCCCTATCTTGTATTGGAGCATCTGTGCCTCAGCACTGCCAACCATGTACATCCTTCCTGACGGGCTACTCAGAGCCAGTTAAGCCTGGCAAATGCGTTTGTGCACGGCACTTCAGCAATACAGCACAAGCAAAACCTGCTAGTTTTCTTCCATAATATTTGCAAATTCCGTAACAGTTGATTATTTATACATTAACCCACAGATTTCATTTCTTCCATCTTATACCCACCCATTGTAGACGTAGTGTTGTTGCCACTTGCTCTGTTAGGCACGAATTAATGCATCAGAGCCGTGTAATTTATGCGTGCTATTTTGTCAAGTCTGTTTGTATGGAATCTGCTTTGGAGAGGCAAGCTGCTCTCTACTCTGGGGCCAGAAATAGTATTAATTTTTCTTTTCTTTTGGCGCTGTGGATCAAGGTAACTTCAGAGCCATCGCCAGCAAATCACTGATGAGATGGAAATTGCAATGTTCTGTGTTTTATGCCATTTCAGGTAGAGATGATTTGTGTGCATGCAGAAGTATGACACTGACATAATAGAAGAAAAGCCCAGCTGACATGGATATTCGGGGGATGCCATTATCAGGGCAGCCAAACAACCAAGGACAAAGCACTGATTTACTGAGTTAGAATATGACTGTGCACTTCTAGGTTTCAAAACCGAGGGAGGAAACCAAACTGCCTGCCTTTCCCAAGAAGCAGAATTACAAGGCAGACAGCTTGTTCCACTTAAATGCGCCCCACTGCAATAACCGTATTACTTGTGAAATGAAGACACAACATACAGTCTTTTCTTAGTGCTTTACAATTCTCAGGTCAAGTGCTAATACATATTACAGAGCTCTCCCTGGCAAGTATTGTTAGAGCTGTCATTAAAGACCTCCAAAAGTCTTAGCTGTGCAATTGAAAATGTTTCCAAATCCTCTTATCCCAAACATAACAAATCTTTCTGTTGTTAAATCTGATGTTTTGTAAATTCGATACTACTTGGCTTATTGAGGGGACTGGAGAATTTTTTTTTTGTGCAATAACACAGATCTCCAGAAAACGAATAAAGCATCTCTGCAGCAAGGGAATAAGACGGATCTCTGGGAAAGGATTTATGTAGACCCGTGGAAAAAGGAAAAATCAAAGACCACCTACAGTACAGTATGAAGATGATTCTAGGATTAAAATGCACAATAATGCTACCCAATTACATCTCTGCCTGGGTCATGTGCTGTGCATAGCAGAAAGAAGCAAGATGGCAGATACCCTGGGTTATTTTAATTAATTTAATCATGTGACTAATTGGTCTCTGCTGGGTTTCTGTGGTAACTGCTTCCTAAGTGCTGATGGGCAATTGTGTTAAATGTAGCTTGGAAACTGCACGTAGGGTGCAGTGCCTTCTGGAGAGCAAAGGGAATTGTACAGCTGTGTGGGGAAGGTGCTCCTGCTGGGGCACTGATTATCTCCGTGCCGAATGTCTACAGCTGTACTGTCCTCTTTGCTCGTCTGCTTCCCGAAGGAGCACGCTTATTTGCAGAAAACGTGCTAGACTTTCTCCCTCCTGGGCGTGAAAGTAGATTTCCTGTAGGAATATGTGAGGGCACACGTATGCGGCAGAGCGCGCGCGGTCTGGAAACAAAGGGAGAGCAGCCAGAGCGCCGTGCGTGCAAAACTGAAACGACTCCTGCGTGCACACTGTGAGGCCCTGCAAACCACAACCTCTTCTCAGTGCTGACTGCACTGTTCGAGGGTAAATCCATTACCAAGCCCTGACACAAACAACGTGTGAAACCGGGTGGTTGTTGGCTTTTTTGGTTTTTTTTTTTTTTTTTCCCAACTGCTCCTGCATCTCTTGTATTATTCATGAAATCCCTAAATCCACACGGGTCATAATTAGCATGGAGTACTGCAAAATGGCACAGAGCTGCCTTCAAAACTGGCAAACATGAAAATGACTTGTAGAAGTCATTCTTTGCTGAATGGTTGAATTTGGGATCACCACGAACAAGAAGTTGTCATCCTGTTGGATCCAAACTTACGCCCGTGTCGCCTCACATGATTAATGTAACGGCAAGAATGGAAAGATGATTAATAATAGCAACCTACATTCCAGCAATCACAATTGCACATAAGAAATGACTGCTTAATGGGGTGGTAAGTTAAACCCCATTAAGGGCACAGAGTAAAAACAACTGAGAATCTCTTCTCCTCTCCTCGGTACCTTTCACTGAAAAAAAGCAACCTAAGAAAATATCCTTAAGGCAATACAAGACATGCTGCAAATACAGAACACAACAGGGAACAGAAAATGCCATACCTTATGCTAACCTCACCAGTGAAAATGCAGAAAGAGAATAGGAAATGTAGGAAGACATAGCCAGAGAAAGGTTAAAAGTTTGGTAGCTGTATTGTGAAGGCTAGAAAGGTTCCATTTAATAAAGCAAGGAAAAGGATAAGGTAGAATGGTGAAGGAGGAAAAATGTGCATTACCTCCCTGCCCTGGGCTACTGGAGGATAAAGAGCTATCCAGCCTAACTGTGGCAGACCTGGGCTTTATTTCATTTAGTATAAATTAGATTAAAAATAGAATACCTTATGCAGCTCTAACAGCAAAAGGTTATAGTTGTAGGGCACAAGTATCTAATTCCTCATTTTTCCTGTTGTAATCCCACCACTGGCTTGAAGTTTGTGATTCACTTCTCATCCTCCTGACATAAATGGAAATATTGCCCCTGACACTCACAAGACCAAAATACTTCCTTTGTTTTGAAACTGGTGGTCAGTATGTTATTACATATTCCTTTCTGCTATTTATATTGAGTTAATCATGCCTAAGTTCAAGGCTGAAGAAATAAAAAGCTCAAAACAACAACATTTGTTGTAAGTTGTCTTTAGGAAATCAATTTTAGAAAACAACTGACAAGCTAAGTGATATGCTGTAATATCTCCAGTCGTGTTCTTTGGAAAAGTTAGGCATAGTGAAGCTGCTAAACATTACATTTCATGCTGAAATGTCCAGATAAAATGAATTAGAGCTCTACATGACCCTTCTTTAAAAACAGCCCTTAATGTGTGAGATTGAACACAAACTCACATACTGCTTTAGTCTTTTTATAAGAACTCTTTTACACTTTCCATATTTTTGCCAACAGCAAATACTAGAAAATACGGACATTTTCAAAATACTCCAAAAGAGCAGTGTGGTGACACTGATAACTGCATTATGAAGGCTGAAAATTTTCAAGAGAGACTTGAGAATAACTGAAAGTGAGACAAAACATTTTCATTTGAGTGACATTAACAAAAAACTCCCCAGTAAGGCTGTACCAAACCTATTGCTGCTCCAGACCCAGTAAGAACTAAATGGAAGTATTACAATGCCTACATTGGGCCAAAATTGCTGCTGATTCAAGTAGCCCCATTTATTTTAGTAAAGCCACACCTGCTTACACCAGCTATGTGTCAGGGACAGGTCAGTTTGGATTTGGGTGATGTCACAGAGCCCTTTGTGCTTGCTGTGCCAGCAGTGCAACCACTGATTAGGAAGATGGGTCTCACCACAGCCCATCTGTTCATCTCATCTGGCAAACTGCAGCTGACAACAGCCACTACCTGAAGGAAGGAAGGAATATATCCCATAATCTACAGGGTTATGGGATGCATCTGGGGCTGACGCAGTGGGCAGCATCTCTCATGAATGAGATTTGGCTTCTACAGCTCTTTCAGTTGGTTTAGCTATTTATTTTGCTAATAATAATCAGTTTTATCAAACCCGTGCAACTACACCATTTAATTTCAGTACCAGTTCAACTGCTACTCCAAACAGAGCACTCCTGTTTATTTCAGAGGCCTGTGGCTCAGGTCTTTAACTATTTCTAGCAGTTCAGTCTAAAAATGGGCAGTGTAATTCTGGGAAATAATAACTCCTGCCGAATCCAAATACGCTATTCTTTCATTTCTGCAGGAGACAGAAAATACACAGAGGATGGTGTATGCATTCCCTGTGCCCGTGCCAGCTTCACTGTTTACTTATGTTTGCTTGTCCCAGCTCAGTCCCAAGCAAACCAGCTCATTTCAGGCTCCAGTCACAAGTGTTAACAACTCAAAGTATTATACATCAAAATTGCAAAAGATGAATCTCTGGTCCAGCCCTCTCCTCCTTCTCCACAGGCTTAACATTTTCGTATTCCCTAAATCATCTTTGATTCTTCTGATCACTAAACTCTGCATATCCAAGCACTCTCCAAATCTTGCCACTTCTTGCTCTATCCATATTACAGCAACCACTCAGCTATCCTCCTCAACATTCCACCACCCCAGACCCTTCCCTTTTTACCTACCATTATATCTGCATCATCCAGCTTATTGCCCCTCTCCTATCCTCAGCTTTAGGCTGTTGCCTGGCTTCATTCATTCCCCAAAAGATTTTTTTTTTCAGGTTGTTTTTTTGCCCACCTAGACATACTAAATCACTTTTGTAAAAGTACAAGTTAGGTTTTTTCATTATTTCTAATTCCTTCAGAAAATTATTTTCTGTCCTGTCTGGTATCTGGAACTCCTCCTAGCTCCGTATCAGCTGCAGAGTTTGTGAACTTGTTCTCTGCTCTCTCCTGGAGATCATTAATGAAATATGAAACAAGACCAACCTCACTAAAGTCCCTCTGGCACATCTCTATCCACAACCTGATATGCTGCTCTTTATCACCACCCTTTACTTTATTCCTTGAGCCTGTTTTCAGGCCACTTGACAGTGTTCATATCCAAAGTAATTTGAATTAATCTGAGGGTAAGATTTCATGAGATGCCATTTCAAGTGCTTTACTAAATTTCAAATCCATTAGAACTCCTAATTTGCCTCCCTCAGCTGATTTCTGTGTGTGTGTACATACTGGCTGTGTTTGCTTGGCAAAACCTCTGTACTCCTGTTACTCCTCGCCCATATGGTCTAACTGCAGAAAATGGGGATGTGGTTGACTGAGTTTGTGCATTGAATATCTGCTTTTTGTTGAAAAACTCTATTTTTTTTCTAAAAAACAGTTAGTGTTTCTCAAGCAAATTGAATTTAAAAATTGTATAGAACATATAAAAACATTCCTCAGTGTTATAAAGTAATTTTTCCGTTGGCAGGAAACTTGGGTCCTTTACAATGCAATTGGTTTCTTACTTAAACATCCAGCTTCCTATGAAAATGTGGACTGAGGTATGCTGCCATGCCAAAATGCATTCACTGCTTCCATGGAGGGCATCAAACTATCCACAGACATCAAACAACACATCAAAACCAACTAATCTTAACCAGCAAACATGACCCTGAGTCCAAATGAATACCTAAATATCTCAGTCTGCAAGTTGTTTTGTATAAAAACTATATCCCAGCTGTTCTTTACAGTGTTACTACCTGCCAGGTCATGCCTAACTGAAGTTACCTTACTCTGCTGTTAAGCAAGTTAAATAAAAATTACTTAGGAACTCTCATTTCCTATGCTCAAGAAGAAAGCAACCTTATTATGTTGCCTTTTCCTTATTTTTCTTTTCTTCTTTCTTTTTTTCTTTTTTTTAAAGCACCATACAAAAGACTTCCAAATTCTCACAAACAGTTGCTGGTTTTAATGATACATTGCAGATCCTTGTCAATATCTCTGCTGCTTCACACTTTTATTTCCTTAGGAACACTCGGCTGAGTACCATCTGCTCCTGGTGATTTACTGCTCTCGAGCTGCTGAAGTTGCTCCATAACTTCGTCCTGAGAGACTTCAATTTCTGTTATAAGGCCACACTCTGATTTCCTGTGGATAGCGTCCTTAGGACAGGAATTTCCTCACCATCCTCTGAGATGAAGATGGACCCAGAAAATTTAATTTAGTTTCTCTGCTGTTCCACTTTTTCAGAAGAGGTCAGAGCCATGGCTGGATGGCCCACAGGCACAGGGGACTTACAGGTGGCTTCTTGTTTTCTACAGAGCCACTTTTTCTATACCTCCTACAGTGCTTGGTACCTGCATCTTTCAGATAATTTCTGCACTTCATCTCAGGAACCTTTAGTTACAACTGACTGACTGTGTTTTCAAAACTTTTGAAGGAAGTGTTTTGTCTTAAAAAGGCAAAACATTTGGTATTTCTCCTACATGTATGCCTAGAACCCTGTTGGCATTCCCATCATTTAACAACCACACTTCCAGTTCGGAAAAAAATGGTTTTTTCCTCTCCTGCTGTGTGAAAACCACAGAAACAATAGGAAAACAGAGCAGATGTAAAATAATTGAATTGCATGTACACAATGTACAGGGCAAATATGTGCAGGGCCTGATCTAAAGCTAATTACAAGCAGTGGGATGTCACCCACTGATGTGAAGGGAATCTGGATCAGGCCCAAAGGAAGCACACAAAAAAGCAGAGGGAGTTTTTTGTCTCATCTTTCAGTTACAGTAATCATAGGTGTTGTTTGTAACAGTAGTAGGTAACAAATTTTCCAGTAAAAGTGTGATTTTTAAGTTGACAGTGTCCCTTTAAGCTTATGCACTTCTTCACTTAACGATGCCAGATTTACTCTCCCCTTTCTACTTTTTCCTTGCTCAGAGGTATACATACCATCTGTGCATCTAATATGGTGTTCTTAAATAGCCTCCAGAGTGATTCAATGCTTCTCTTCTCCCCCTTTTAAAACTTTCTCTTGCTTAACCCTTTTCCTCAGTATTTTAGAATCTCTTCTTTCAGAGCTCCTGGCCCTTTTTCTTCAGGATGAAGTTACCATTTTCGCACACTGAAGTCAGGAGTACAGCTACTTGTTCTTTTAGTGCTTATGCATTAGTCAAAACTCATGGGAAGTTGCCTTATCAAGGCACTGATATCGATAAATTGCTTCTGCAAACAGAGGCATAAGACCAAACCATTCAACAATAGCCAAAGTCAACCATTACTTATACTACACAAGGAAATGATTCCAGCCTTTCTCCCCAAAAATATTTAAATGTCAGTGCACTGTTTTATTCTCTAGATTTATCTTCTAAGACTTAATATTGAGTTCTAGGAGCTCTCTTCCACCTAATTTTTAGTAGCACCGTGCACCACAACAGTGAAAGCCTGGGGGCTAAATTAAAAATAATAAGAGCTATGGAGACTGAGTTGTTGCTTGATTTCTAACTCAACAGGTTTCCCTTTTAATTTGAGACTCCGAATTTCAAGGAAAAGAAGGGCAACAGGCATGCACAGGACACTGCAGTGCTACATCCATCTATGTGGTAAGAGGAAAATTACTGGATTTGGCCAGCCTACTGGAGTTGCTGAGCTCTCTGTGGTTTCCCATGTTCTCCAGGAAAGTTGCACCAGCCTACCATGCCCCACTGAAGACCCTTTCTTTCCCTCACAAGGCCCAGAGAAAGGCCAGAGAGGATGCTCTGCTTCTGAAGTAAAGGGACAGCAACAGAGCCACATCTCCCCCTCGTCCCACGTGTGCCAGCCAAAGGACTGGTTCCTGCCTGAGCATCTCCACCAGCCCCTCTGTGTAACAGAAGCTCTGGCCTCCTGCTTCTTAGGCTGGAGAGTAAATAAACCAAAAACATGTGAAGACACATACATCCCCACACATGCTTTCCAAACTCATCAAATACTTTATGACTGTTTCTAAATATTATTAAACAGATAGGTACATTTATTTTAGATAGAAAATTGCATCAAGTCTGACAACTCACAATATATGCTTACTTTCAGTTTAAATTCAAATAGGTGAGTTGTAAATGCTTGGGATTTTTGACAGAACATGGCTGGTCACTGAATTTATCTGATCACCAAGTGGTCAAATATTATTGGAGAAACAATTTTCTACAGGAAAGACATTTTACATTTTCAGACTTTTGCTCTATAAAACCCACCTCATTCTTCCATGTTTAACACTTGCACAGTGGGCACGGCTAGATTTATGGCAAGAAACTGACTTCAACTAACAATCCCCAGTAGAACATTTTCCTGTTCATCCAGCAGATTATGAGTTATATCCATTTGGCCTCTCCTAGCCTCATTTAAACTCACAAGGCCAGACTCAAGGTTAATGGGTGTAAGGGTTCCTTCACTCTTCCCATAAACCAGCAGACATTTGCAAGCAAACCTAGAAGGGACGAAACTTTCCTGGCTAGAAGGGGCCAAAAAGACAGACAACGTGATTTACTCCCTTGGTCTGACTCAGTTTCATCCTTGAATTTATTGCAAGATTTCTATGGCTGATGGAGAGGAAAGTCGCCACAGTGGGGGAGTAATGGAGTGATTAAATACAGACTGTCAGCTGACAAGAAATGTCGCAACACCACTGAACTGCTGCCTCACCTGCACAAATTACTTCACCACTTGCAAAATGTGACAGCAATTTCAGCTCCTGAGACACTTTAGGACTAGAAACTGCCTTCCACCTTCAGCTGTGCCTCTCAGGTTTTCTACTGCTGCCCACCATGTTACCCTGGCTGGGCAGAATTTTGCCACACTAAACTACGCTGGTTATTTCAGTTTCTGTATTCCACACATGCTTTTAGAAGTGTGTACAAATTGTATTGCTCACAACATTGTTCCGAGTGCAAACACATTTTTGAAAACCATATTTGCTTGATTTTGGTTTTCAAATAAAAATATATAGAGTGAAAAAAATATTCAACCTCCTTTTCAATATTTCCCTAAGTTAATGAGCTGACTGATAAGTGAACAGATGCATTAAGGCAATAATTTATTCAAATGTCATGATATTTTTGAACAAACATTTAATATGCATTTCTTTATTTGCCCAGTTCATATTAGTATTAATGATTGATGTGTTCATTAGGAAAAGGAAGAGTGGCACCAAATATAGTCTGCGTAAATTAGATTCACTCTGAAGATCTACCCTAAGCTTTTGTCAGAATAAAGATTGTTCTTGATGCTCATACAGTGTTCAGCATGTGAAAACAAAGCTGGAAGGTGCCTAATTTCATACAAAGCCAAGGTTAATCTAAGGCAACCAGAGCTGAGACATGAAACAGAGGAGAGCAATATTTTTTTGAGCAGTTGGCTAGCTCACATAATTTGGAGCCAAAGGGGTTCAGAGGTAAAATAAGCACCGGTTTATTATATAATTATATTATTATATTATTATATTATATTATATATATTATATAATTATTCATTATATCTGCTCATTTTCTGAATGCATCATTGTTATTCATTTAAATTCTTTAATCAAAAACCCCTTGGTTATGTAAAAATGTCCTGGATGCAGACCATGAAGTCTATCTTGCCAAACTTATTACAGGAGCAAAGTATCTGTTTATCCTCTAGTGTCCTCCTCACCCCTTCAAAAATGTATCCTAAGTGATTTAAGACCTCAGTAAAGCTCCTTAGCTCATGACCATATTTCTCCCTCAGTCACTCTGCAGGTAGCAACTTCTTTCCCTTCTCCAATACCAAGGTGTCAGAACATCTATTTAAATCCAAATCATTGCTCCAAACTGCATTCACCCAGTGTGCAAAAGACTTAAAAGCATTTCCAGTCAAGTCCTAACAGAATTAGTGGTTTTTTGTTGTACCATCTGTATGTAAACAAAACCTGCTTCTGGGAAAAAGGAAAGGCACAACCGCTGAGGCTGTCCACAACTGATGTGAGGACACCTCGCATGAACTGGTCGCTTTGTTTGAACCAAATGCCTGTCCCCCAAGAGGCAGCTGTAATTAGCATATTCATCTTGATATAACCCAAGCAGGCAGAATGCAACACGACTGATGTAATGTGACACGGTGGTTAAAATCAGAAGTGAACACGCCTTTTAATTGGATTGCATACCTGCTAGTAATTCAGACAATGGGAATTTGATTCAAATTTATAGTATTAAATGGCAGCAGATGGACATTAAAATGTCCATTGAGTTTGCAAACTGACAAGCACGCTGGGTTTGCCAGATCCCTTCATTAAGTCACTGGTGGCATCACTCAGGTGCTGCTGTCCATTTCATTGTTAGCCATGGCAATACATTTTGCTTTGCCGTGGGTGAGCAGCAAGATATTCTGACTGATGGCCTCAGCAGGTTAATTTGGAATTTCATTTGCCTCTTCTAATCATGAAAAATCCTAGCTCTGGCTTGGGGAAGCAGTTCTATGAGATCTCTGGGTTTAGCATCCTGTAAGTAACAAGGCAGCTGATGACAGCAAGACAATGATGCCAATCTTCTTTCTGACCAATGCCACACATTTCTTTCACAGATCAGGATTATTTTAGTATTTCAGTCTCTGTTCCAGATTCTTGGTCACTATCTGTGGCCTTCAACCCTCCACAAACTTCAAAAACATCTTCTGAATGAGGTTATTTTCCTTCTCCAGCCAGTTCCTCAAAGAAGTTTGCAATTGTGCCCCAAGCTTGAGCTGCTTCCTCTGCAGACTCAGCGTCTCATCTGCATTCACTCATCAGCGCTCATTTATATCTCAACAAAGCAATCACAGCTATGGAGATGTCTGTTGTCTTTTTCCCCCCTACCTTCAAGCATTTGCAAGAAACCTTTTTAACTGGCTGCTGTGCAAATACAGGCACGCACACGGGCAGATGTGCACACACAAATACACGCACGCACGTTCTACGCAAACCCACAGCAGCAGAAGCAACTTTGTGAACCATTTATTAAATCCTGCTTTTCACTATAGCTCCATAGTACCAAATATGGATGCAACTGCATGCAAAAAAAACGTGGGACACCTGCTCTGTGCTGACCTTTCTGAACACCTGGTTAATGCAAGTTAAATCTCTAGGAGGAATAGATTTTCTATTCAGAGTCCCACGTGTTTCAAAATGTACTATGGAGAGGGAATCTAAAGGAAAAGCTAAGCTTTTTGGTTTTTTGTTTTTTGGTCAGAGCATTATTTGCATCAAGTTGCTTTAAGAAATTTTCCAAATTTCAATGGATAATGATCATTTTACAAATTAAGTTTTGTAGATGCATAAGAAAGCAATGAAAGTAGCTTTTTTTTTGCCATTACTCATTGACTTAACAGTGAGATTGTTAAATATCTCTCACGCACTGTTAGGCGGCACAATTAGGCTTGAAACCAAGAGAACTTTCTCTGACAATCCTTAGTAATAATTCAGGGGAAAGATAGCTGCTGTTTACTCCCAGTTTATGGTACATGTTTATATATAAATGTTCATATTATCACTTAGTGATAGATATTAATTAACCAAAAAATTATGCAGGCAGGAATGCTAAAGCTTTATGATGTTGCATGCTCTTTATCATCTTTAAATACAGCTTAAAAATGTGAGGAGTCATCTAATGCAACAGAACTCAGGACTAAATAAATGTGTATGTCTTCTTACTGCCCCATCTGATGGTTCACATTCATTTCTGCCACACAGATGAGATAAAGGACCCTAAACCACACTCCCTGTCTGCACTACCAACACACAGTGTTGCCCATCACTATACTTTACAGGGAGAAAAGAGTCATCCTTGTTTACATCTTCATAGTGCTAAAGAGTAGTTTACTTTTACTTATTGATTTATGCCTTTTTGTTTATTAGTATGAATGAAATTGGACTCCACTGTAAACAAAAACATCTATCTTTCTTCCTAATTGGGAGGAAGTGCAAAACAGGGACAAGGTCAAGTATAAAATACTGCCTGAGAACCTTGCAGTCACTCTGTCTCCAAAGCCTTAGTCAAATCAAGTAAATTGTTCTTTAATATATCTGTGAACAGAGTTTATAACCTCTGTGAAGTCAGTTCTAATTCTACATTTGGCTATTTGGCCATAATAAATTTGTTTTCTGACCCATTGAGTCAAACAACTTAATTTCAAAATTAATTGTTTCAGGCTTCAGACTCCCTGGATCCAATTATGAGTCCAACCATTCCCTTTAAATTTCATATTCTGAGACTTGGTGGTCTAGTGCTTTTTGCCTTTACATGACTCTTTGGTACTTAACTTTGTATTAGTTGGCCTGTGAAATTAAATCTAAGAAGGCAGCATCCAAATTGTACACCTTCAGTTACAAACATCACTACCAAATGCTCCCTTTTCCTGCAATGGTTCCTTTTAATCAGTATTATTATACACAGCGTGTTGTCATTATACCGTATTTGTTACATGTATTTGACTGGGCAAACTGGACAAAACAGGGGCAGGAACGCAGATTTGGATTATTTTTGTTTGGGGGTGAAGTGGTGGTATTTTTAGCATTTTTTTCTCAATTGGATCTTGTATAAATACTTTGGGTTTTGCTTAATGGGGTATAAGCCTCAATTTTTTGTTCATTTATCTCTGATAATTTAGATAAACTTACTCTTTTGGGAGAGCCTTTATAATTTCAAAACATACATATTTCTATTGTTGCAAGGCATGGCTGCTGGCTGATACAATTTTACATGGTCATGACTTCAAAACACCTGGAGCAAAATTTGCATTTCTTATGAGAAAAGCAACTTACGGTTGCACTAAGGCTTTTTCTTTACAAACTTCCCGTGCCAGGCACGAAGCTCCCTGACAACCCTGGCTATGTATGGATGCAGAGGATACAGGGGCACAGCTTCTGGAGCACAAATAGACACAACTCCAGCAGGACAAAAGGCAGGAAAGCCTGATGGGCACCTCTGACTTAACTTCTTGGATTCAAAATCTCCCAAGGCCAGGAAGGTACCAGCTTATTCCAGTGTGCTGCTCCTCTTGCTAAACCTAGTGCAAGAGAGGGCTAGGAAGGAGCTAGAAGTTGGGAGCAGCCAGTGCCCCCAGCTGACCCGGGGCTTTCTGGAGCACTTTCAGGGCACTTCAGCACAGGCTCATGCCAAGCCTTCTCCCAGTTGGGAATCTGTGGCATGCAGCACTGCTGTGTGCATTTGCCCTGTGTATGGGAAAAGATTTTTTATTAGGGTGATTACAAAAGTTCTCATTCTGAACTCAGCAACTGTAATTCAGGGATGGATAATTCACAGCATTGCTTAGTGCTGTTTTGAGGCATTAGTGATGACTAATTCTTTACTGCTCAAACAGTCATTTGAGGCAAGCACTTATTACAGCACTTCTTATCTAGGGGAGGGAGGGAAGACTGCTTAACATGATCCATTAGGAAATTCAAGCTTTAAATGAAGTGACCACAAAGTCCTATCAGCTCCCAGAAACGCAGCAGCTGTACATATTTAATGTAATACAACACTATATTGTGGCAGAGACCCACTGTTTAAAACATGCATAAGGCAGGTGAAATGTGACTGTTTTGCTCTTCTGTTTGAAAAATGAGAAAGTGTAGAGTGGCATAACTCCTTAAAATACATAAATAAGCATTAGACTCATGGAGAAGACAGGTACACTGCTGGAATAGCAGTACCAGAGCAAAGGTCAGCAGTTAAATCTGAAACTATTGCAGCCTGGTTCTTTTGATCTTATTCCTCAAGATCCCACTCTGTTACTAACAGGTAAAGTGCAAAACAAGAAGCATGAGGGTCTGCTGAGCTCTACTGTGCCTGTCTTAATTCAACAGCAGCACTTCCTAAATATTCTATCCTCTGATCATCTAATGCCATAAACACACATGCAGCTACTGATTTCCCCTGCTCTGTCAGATCCTGTGAAATTCCAGGTTCCACAGGTCCAAAGAGAAAGAAAATTTAATTCTCTGGCTTAACTTTGAAGCAGAGCCAATCAACATGTTATTGATAATGTTTTCTCACCATGTTTTGCCAAGTCCTTCCACATGACATTTCGCTAGTTTGAAACCTCTTCAGTGAATAACAGGACATTTCACTGGGATATGCTGGTATATGAAAATATCAGGAACATCTACTGTGTTCACATGTGTATATGTGTGTGCATGTATGTATATATGTATATATTTACACACACACATACAAATTAATGATTACAGAGATCTTTCTGGATGGAGATATTCCACATCTTCCAGAAGAAGTTAACAGAGATGTAGGAAAGGAACCCAAGGAGAACGTGAAGCTCTAATTCATCCTTTCTCATAATACAAGGACAAAAAGGCCTCCAATAAAGCACAAGTGTAATAAATAGTAAGTCAGGTGAAAGGGAACCTTTTGCTATACGGCCTCACTGATTGAATTCATGGTCATAAACTATTTCTGAATCCTGCTACCAATGGGTTACTAGAAGGTTGAAGTACACCTATGCATTATGTTAAAATGCATTTATTTTCATATACTGGGGATCTAAACCTCCTATTTCAGCATCTAAGCTGTAGGTGAAAAAGAATACAGCAAGTTCTTTCATCTGCCTCTCCAAGGTTTCCCAAATTATCTTGTACTCATCAGTTCTACACACACAGGACCACCTAACCAGGATCACTGACAATGCCTCCATTACTGTGAAGTATCTTATTGTCCTGGGGTGACATTATGAAAATTCTCATCCAAATTTGGCCAAACTGGCACACTTATCCATGTAAATTTGTAACTGGAAGTCACAGGAGCATCAGCTGACAGAGATCTGCATCCTGTCAGCCCAGAGTGTCTGGACTGTGCCTTCCACATTGTAAGGCACACTGAACTGCAGGTGCATAAATGTGCACGTCTGCACATGGACATACATCCATGCCAATTTATTTTCAAATGAGGAGCATCTAAGGAGAGTGTATTTCCCTCCTCTACACTTTTTCTAGACAAAAAGAATGTAAACAACACTCTTCACAGAAGACTCATGTGACTTTTACTTGCTTATCTGCTCCAGTAGACACTATGAGCTTGATTCTCCAAGACTGCCACTAAAATTCCACTCTACTGATTTTTGCAACCTAATTCTTCAGGCCTTTTTTTTTTTTTTT
>VXAC01000089.1:471813-496447 GCA_013399225.1 Rhipidura dahli
GGATGCTGTGACCCAAATTTATAAAGGAGGTTAATTTACTATAACATTGCATCTTGAGTCTAGAATCCATATGTTCTTATTTGTTATTATGACAGATGTAAAAGACCAGATTTAGAGACCTGAAGTCAGCTTGAACTTGACAGGCTTGGAATGTTCTGAAGCATGAGGGTAAATGGCATAATTTAGGAAACCAAAATGTAAATGGTTTCATGAACGGTAAACATGTCTAAGACAATAAAGCTACCTAAAGACTCATACTATTAAGCACAAAAGGACACAGCTACTTTTTTAACAACTAAAAATTTGAAGTGTTTCTTCTCTATTTTTCTTTAAATGACATGTTAAAATTCTGCTGCAGAGAAACATCTGCTGAAGTAACCTAGAGGGCATTTTCAGGCACTGTGCTTCAGTGATTACAGCAATTTTTGTAGACATTCAATATTAGGATTGCTTTCTAATTTTAGATGGAGTTAAATTTAAATTGAGTAGGAGGAGTTTTCACGTTACTCTAGATGCTCTAACATTGCTTGCCCCAACCCAAAAACTGTATAGTGCCTGAATTTTGTAGCAATGATAATTTATTAAAAATGATACACTTTTAAAGAATAGAACTAGAACTCACTAGCAGCAGTGAAAAGATATCCACTATTGAGATGGGACTGAGACTTAGGCCCTAAAAGCATTTATCCACTGGCCATGTCCCAATGCCATGGGACTTGGTGGCACTGTCATACACAACCTTTCTCTACTCTACTTCTTTGACATCTCCTCTTACTTGTGTATATGTAGGAAGTTCCTGAGACTCTAAGGCCAAATTTGGAGTCTTATGTTGCTGCTTATTAGTATTTAAATTTCCTGACTCTCACAAAACCCAAGTATCAAGCTGAGAGAAACTGGAAGAAAGAAGGTTAGTAAAGGGCTGACAGTCCAACAGACAATACAGATGGAAAGTGGACGGACTAGGTGAAACAGAGAAAACAAAAGAAAAGAGTTTCTATGAGATGCTAAATGAGACTCAGGCTGGGCCTGATCAAAGCCATGTCTATGTAGGTTACATCTTTCCTTATTTCTCTTACCTTGTTTCTCTTGAAATATGCTCTTCGGCAAGCTGCAAAGCACTTCTCGCTGCAGAAGCATTTCACTTCACTTCCCATACTCAGGGAATAGCGCTTGATTCCAACTTTCTGGCACCAGGCACACATTATTTGTACATTTGACACATCATCTTCTACAACAAAAATATAAGAACAATGTTTACACGAGATGCAAACACCTTCCTCAGACATCTGCACACTTACTCTTAGATACAAACAGCACCGGCTCATCTCATTTCTAACTCCCTCACTGTCAGAGAGCAGAACTCTGCCTGCCTGTGATCACCAGCTTCATCCTCAGGCAGCCAGTGACCTGTGCCAGCCAGACTCAACAGACAGGCAAAGCTTCTAAAATGGCTGGAAAAGATGATGAGCTTCAAAAATGGTGCACTGCTGAAAATCTCTGGAAATCTCGAGAACTTTTTCAGCACGCTTAAGAGCACACAACTCTTTATTAAATGAGTAACCAAGACTGAAGGTTTAGTGGGTATTGCTGCTTTGTGCTTGTTACTTACAGTCTGCTGTAGTGAGTCCCTGAGATGCTCTGCTCAGCAAGCTTGCGATAAAACACAGCCAGAAGGTGCTGCACCAAGGCAAGTCTCTAACGCAAACCCTCTTCTAAAGAAGAAGGAACATAAAACACCCCTTTTCTGCATTATTTTGAAATAATGACTAGCATACAAAGCAGGGAGCTTTTGTGTGAATTCAGCAGTCACAGAAATGCAGACTTGAGCAAGGCAGAAGATGCAGCACTGTGGCAAAATCTGCCAGGTTACTTTTCAGTCATTATGCTCGCTGGTCAAATTTTAAATCAGGCAGAGTTCCTAAGCCTCTTTTGACCTCTTCTCTAATGTGTGTTACAAATGTGGCATGTGTGCCTTTTGCCATGTAAAAAGACCCCAGAGCTTATTTACTAGCATGCAGCAATATCCCTGTGTGGTGATAATTCCCACCTCAGCTTCACAGACAACAGCAGTGAATAGCTAAATCTCCTAAACAGATTAAGTCAGTAAGTTAGCAGGAATCTTTCTGACTTAAAACTCAGAATTCTTCAGTTCTTATGTCCAGTTCATGATACTGGATGACCTTTCAGTTACAGACAGCAGCCATTGTCTAACTTCTGGGAAAAAATATCCCTGGAGACTAATTGTTAAAGCAGTTCCTGGTCCATGAGCTGTGGAGAATTCATAGCTTAGAGATTCTGTCATGCAGCCATCCTATTTCCCTATAAAGGATTTGTTTTTGAAGCTACGCTGTCATCGTTCTGTAAAATTATTGGCAAACTAATTTTTAGCAGAGTGATTTGGCTCCTTTCCCTGAGTATCATAACTCAGACCTACATGCTGCATTTTACTCACCTTATTGGAATAAATATTGCCAGTATAATAACTTTTTTTCCTTCCACAAATTGTGTTATGATTTACAGCTACAAATGAAATTCTACAGTGTAAAATAACAACCTTTTAGTTTAAATCAGACTGTCTACCTTTAAATCTATATTTAAGGCCAAGTTACAGCACAGATTTGTGTTTAATGTATTGTATCACTTACCCTTTAGAGTGGGATTTCCCAGTATTATGAGCGCCTTCATACACTGAACATGAAGGGAAATCAAAACAATTTGGCCAAAATGATCAATGACCATCTACAGGGTCAAAAAGCCTGCCCTGATGTGGCTGTAGCACCAGTCAGGCACACAGGCAGGCAGGGAGGATGCTGCTGTGCTGGTTTTGCTCAGGGTCATTGCACCTTTCTCTGCAGGCTGGTCTTGGCCAGGATGTTTCTCCAGTGTGTTACTCCAGCACACACCCAGAGCTCTTCCCCCCATTCTCACCCTGAGCCATTTGAAGTACTTGTCTTTTACAAAGGCACCCTGATTCAGCTAATTTTGCACCATGATAAACCAATTCCTTAGAGACTGAACCTGCCCCTTTGAATGTACCAGGACAAGAGGAGATCCTCTGAATCAAAGGAACCAGACAGCAGACTCTTGTTTCAGATAACAGTAACATATATTCCCCTACTGATAAGAAGTATTTTATCTCTGGAAATGAGAAGATCTACCAGTGATACCTTTCTAATCGCCTTCATTTCTGGTGAGAGGAACTCTCATAAATGAAAAAAGAATATTACAGAGCTGAAAGAGAGTTCACCAGCAAAGTAGGCACTGAAGTACCTCTTTTTGAAGCAGGTTGGCTTGTCTGGGGCACAGTTTTTAACAGGAAACAGAGATGCACCACTGGGATTCTCAGGGGCTTTCATGAGTGATTTGATAGGGGGAACACCTCAGCTGTCATTCAATTCCTGTCCAGTGATTCACAAGAACTGTGTCCCATGGATGATGAGAAAGACCCACACAATTTTTCAATTTTAATTACACAGGTTCCCAGCAGCAGCTGTTTACATGGAAAAGCCACATTATTCACTTTTCTGAACTTTTCTGCAGGTGGTTATGCAGGACCACCAGATCCAGTCCACCACCTTCTACCAAAGACTTCCTCTAAGATACATCCTGGCAAGGGGAGGAGAGGAGAGGGAGAGGGACCTTCTATGTCAAGTTGCTGTCCTGCCATGCCCTGTCCAGCAGAACTTCACCATCACCTGACAGAGAATCCTTTGAAGCAGCATTGCTTCACTTGTGGTCCATGGATATGACAATTAAAACAATAGCAGAGAATGGTCTACAAACTACTACTTCCAGCCACTGGATGCACTTCCAGGAAGTGCTATGTGTATCCAGGAGGCATCATCAATTTTAGTCAGAAAGAAGGAAGGGGGTAAGGGAGGGAAATAGTCTAGCTACATACAAAGAACTTCAACTATTTCTTTATTCTACTCCTTTCTCACCCTAGTCATCAAAGAATGTAGTCCTTTTCATTTCATGGTAACAGCAATTACAGAACTAGATGCTTCTTCAATTTAATAGACTCAGGAACACTGCCACAAAAGAATTAACTGAGTATGGCCATATGAAGCAGCCAGAAAATAGCAACACTTCAGAAGGGGGTTCAGAGTACACTCTTCCTGGGACAGGACACTAACACATCACTTTTTAAGTCATCTTTGCTCTCTCAGGTGTACATTTGCCCAAGTCAGTTTCTGATGAAGTTTTTGTAATGCAGTTCATCAAGTGAAATGGAAAACACCCAGTATCACAGGTCTGTGGACCATCAACAGGAACCATTGTCCAGCCCAGCAGGAGGAAAAACTTGGTCTAAAATCAAATCCTTTCTTTCAGCTACAAGTGAAGCTAAGAACAGCAGAGAAATGAACCCATGCTTGGTACCTGGGAGAGCACAGATCTGTGCCCTATGGCCCATGGGTGTGGATGACAGCTGGGGAAAATGATAAAGGTCCAAACCTGACTGTGTGCTTTCCTTCTTCATATCAGTTGTGGTAGAGATCTGAGCAGACCTTGTAAAAAGAACTAATAGGCATGTTTTGTTACAGTGTATCAAGCTTAGCAACTAAAAAAGAGGACTGCAATATTAGCAGAAAGTAGTACTTCACGTATTTCTACCAGCAGTGAGAAGCAATAACGTGGCCTAAAAACACTGAGACTGTGTGAAATAAGAAAAGACAAGAGTCTTGGGATTTAAGTGCTGTCATCTGCTAAACACAAATTGGAATAATCTGAAACCAGAAATTCATATCTTGCATTCCATTCAAGATAAAATTCCTCTTACTTTTTCACAGACCTTTGTTTTTCAAGGCCAAATTCTTTGGAAATCACTTTACCAGATTCCCGCCCTGCTTTCAGGAAAATGTATCAAATCCCTGTTCCTAGAGCACTCAGCTAGAACAACTTGCTGCTAAGAGATCACAGGGAAGCAGGGAATTTCAAATCCAGTAGTTTAAGACTGGTTATTCATCTTCAATCTTTATTCTAATCTTTTCCTGCACTAAAACTGCACCAAGAAAGCTTCTCCACAATAATTATACCAGCTTATTACATCAGCAATGTTCTCCTTTGCTCATAGTCAGACTTTTGCTGGTAGTCTAGCTTAGCATATCTGCTTAAAGCAACATGAGCTCATCCTGACACCATGCCTACATCCATCATGTGAGCCCTCACTGGAGCAGCTCTTCTGATGAAGATCCTTCACCATCGCTTTTAGGACTCATATAGCTGTGCTGACACATGTTTGTAAAGTACAAAAATATCATTTGCAAGTCCTGGCACAGACCATTTTGAAGTGAAAGAAAATACTTTTTAATAACTGCTTCCCCCCCCTCCCCCCATCTGGGCCTGCAACTTTATGACCTGCTCTTGCAAAGTGTTTAGCATGTTCTCAGATCTGTCACACTTATATGACAGGTAGCAGGGGCACTCTTACAGGTGAGACAAAGAGGAGATGGGACTGACACAACTGAATAGAAACAGGAGGGCATTCAGCAGAACATAAATATTGCTGTCCTCTCTAATTAGACTAGGTAATAGAAAGATAAATTCTTTCTACATACTGCACAAGATCTCAATTTCCAGCCACTACTTTTCTGAGTTCTCAACTCTTCACAGGGGGAGATATTGTGGGAGTTATAGTATTGTGTTTTTCTGCCTCTGGGTTGTGTCATTACAGGTGGAAGAAGTACTCCCTGCACCCACCACACAGATACTGTTCAGTTACATCTCCTTGTGGTTTTTAGCCTGTGTATTTTTCATAATGAACAATGCAATAAACACAGAGTGTTTGCAGTGTTAAATCATGTTCCCAAAGGGAGTAGTTTGTATAACAAGATAAAATTATCACATTATAATAACTAAATATGCATCAGTCTAAAGCATGCTTCAATTAATCATCAAAAGTTTGCACCGCCTCTTTAAGTCTTAATTAAGCAGAATGTTTGGTATTTTTTTCCTTTCAAACCAGTGTGAAGAAGCTGCAGAAAATTGTTCCTCTTAAACCCAATGAGCAGCAGTTTACACTAATCGATCTTATATGGAGCCATAATTTAAAGAGGTGGGGGGAAGTCAAGGAAGGCAATGAGTACAATGGAGTAAATCCATCATGAACAGCCCTGGCTCTTTAAGCAAACCAGCATGACCTACAGTGATTAGGTGCAATGTTCCTGAAGTCCCCACAATTCTGGAGTTAAATTCTGATCAGTTTACTAAGTTTTGGGTTGCAACTCCAACCCAAAACTCCACTGTTTTGAACTAAGATGTATTTTCAATTTTGACTCCAGCTTCAAAAAATTGGGTGAAACTAAATGCAGCTACAGCTCTAACCCTGCATATTATGATGATTCAAAGGCAGGTGCTTCAAAACCTTACTTTCCATATTATCTTACAAGAAATTCAGCAGGAGATACTCAATTCTTCAAGAAGGTAACATCTCTCCTGAAGGTGCCCAACCACAGTACTGTTGTGCAGAAGGAAGGACCAGGAGGATGGAGTGTTTGGGATTGAGATCTCAAGTACGGCACCTGGACTGAGTGAGCCTTTATGAAACCTGTACCTTGCCTGTGGTTGCATCCATGATCTGATACAAAAAATATTCTGGCATCCCATCCCTCCTCCATGTCTCCCAACCAAACAACTCACCTCTGGCATGAGTTTCCTTCCACCACACTATCAGAAGCCATGTCTCTCCACTACTGCTTTCATCCACTTTCCTCTTTTTTTCTCTTTGCTACATCCCACCCCCTCACACAGGCAGATTGGAGCCCAGGTTTTTTGGGTAGGGAGCTATAACAGCCCTTTTACCTTGAGCTGGGAACTGCGCTCAATCCACTGGTATATACATCTTTAAATATTTTATCTGCTTTCACTATTACCTTTTATTGAAAAGCTACAAAACTTCCTCTTTAAAGACTTTAGATCTTGACTTGAGAATCTGCAACAATAACAGTAAGGGCTCACTGTTTCCACTGGGACCTGCCAGGATTTCAGAACTGGATAATTCCGAGTTACCCGCCTGCTGTTCCTGAAATCCCAGATTACCATTGAAGAAAACCAAGCAGCGTGTACTCAGATTTTTCACCCCAAAGTAGTTCCTGAGGTTGGTGATCCTAAGCAAAGCAGAAGCACCATTACAGTCAATTTTCTTACACCCGAAATGCTTTACCAAATTTATCTCAAACTCAAAAAGATGAAGAAATAAAACACTTGAGACATTGCTGCAGATCCCCTTGCGACACCACCTGAAGTGCTGATCCTCTAAACAGATGGGGCATGTGACAAACTTAAGGTAGAAGAAGTGCCTTAAAAAAAGTAATCACCAGAGGAAGATTAAAATACGGGGCTGACAGTAGAAAGCTCACTGCAGCCATCGCTATGGAAATACCTCAGAGCCTCTACCATGCATTTCCTTTTAAGGACCAGTCTCTTCAAGTTCACTACTCTGCCAATAAAGCAAAATGTCCCAGTCCTTTATGTAAAAAATCATTTTGGGGAACCACAGGCTGCCTACGTTTTCTGTGCATGAGCTGAGGCACATTCTTATGCATAGTTCTGTAGGGACTGAATGCACAACACAAAAGCCAGCAATCAGGCAGGTTTTAAACATGCAAACAAAAAAAGCACCTATTTCAGCTAATAGAGGGGGAACTCCCTGTGTACTTTGAATGTATGTTATTAAGGTGCATACATGGACTTCATGATTTTCTTTTTAGCACAAAAGAAACACTTGGCTCTCCACAGAGAGCAAAAGACATCAACAGCGGGCTAGATGGGGCAGGCATCCTGGCAACCACTGGCATGCAAAAACCCAGGCAGTAATAACCCTACGATCAGTGTAAATTTGATGATGTTTCAAACTGAAAACAAGAGAAATAATTTGAAGACTAGCGACTACAGGATTTGTTGCAGTGGTTTTTATCAGAAACCTACCTACAGTCAGAGGAATTGTAATGCTGTTCAGCAACTAGATACTTGTGAAATACTGAAGAGGGATGCAGAGAATAGTAAAATGGAAGTCTCCTCCATATACAGACTTAAGTAGATCTGATAGTGTGGTCTTTACTTAATGAAAACTGCCAGTGGGTGCTGCTGTTTGGAATCAAACTTCTTGGTACTGTAGTCATAGATCCAATTCCTCAGTGAATTTTGACAGATGATCTTGGAATTAATTTTTAGTGGCCTGCTAACTACCATTTAAAACATCTTTAATGGTTTCAGATTCCTCCAGTGCAATTCAAATACTGAGAGGGGTTATAGCAGGCAGTTCCAGAATGTTTGTAGGGCAGAAACTCTGCTTATACCGCTGTGTTGCACAATGTTACCCATCTGCACTTCTATTTACAAAAACTCCTACAAACTTTAATTCGAAAGCAATGCTAAACTATAACTCAGAAAATCACTCATTCCTTTCTATAAAATAACTAAATACTTGCTTTACTATTTGAATCTGGTATTTCTTTGTCAGCTTAGGTCACAGGCTGATTTTACAAGGTAGTCAGCATTGGAAATGCTTCTGATCCTCCTTTAGGACATTCTGCCTCACCAGATACAGTTCCTCAACCCCAGTCCTCCTTCACTTCCACAAGTTTATGATAACTTCTGGTACAACTCCAATCATTATAATTTGGAAATCACTGAACCTAACATTATGTAGAGACACTCATCTGTGGGTTGTAGGATTTACATCCCCTTTCCTTTGGTATCTTCCGAAAACCTTGGGAGGGAACATTATTTTTCCCTTGTACTTTTTCCCCCTGTGGAAAGCTCAGTCAACTGCATGACATCATCCCTTCTGCCTCCCCTTCCCCTGTGTCCCTTGGCAGTGACACAGTCAGAGCACAGCATTGCAGGGAGCTGGTTCTTGTTTGGGATGCTCAGAGCAGCAGGAGCACCCTGTGCATCACCTGTACACAGAAGGATGCAGGAAAGGGAAGGATTTTGTTGACCTTCATGCTCAAAGGACAGACCAACCAGCAGCTGTACCCCCCTACCAATGCACTGCTGTGGGGACCACAAGATAAATCAAAGAGCACTCAAAGAAGGGAAAACTGAGACACCACAGCCTCCAGCAGGTGCCAGGGGATGGAGGCAGCTTGTTCTCACCCGCATTGAAAGAATTTTTTGCATTCTTCTTTGACTACTCTTGATTTCAGCCTTCCTTCATCCCAGGTAACAAGAGTTGTCCAAACTTGCCTGAGCAAAAGGGCAGATCACCCTAAGTGCCCTCTCAAATTTACTCTATCATTAAAGATTGCACAGAAGGTTTGCACACTGCATACTAAGGCCATATACCCTGCACAACTGTGGTGAGATTTTCAGTTCCAGGTCATTCCAAGCTATTGCATTTCTGTTCCTTGCTATATCTATGAAACTCTTAAACTGGAAAAAACAACCAACCAAATAAACAAACAAAAAAACCCCACCAGCTTTCTTTACATTGCTGTGCAGAAAATAAGAACCTTCTAACACCAAGCAGAACTAATCTTACAATCAGTTTGTTGCAATAGGCTGTACTCAAGACTAACCCTGAAGACCACTCAGATTCTGCTGCCAGGTCTAAATGTAGTTACCAGCCTGCTGGGCAAGATGGACCCTTACCAGCCACACACAGCAACTCTCTGGAGGCTGCACTGACTTCTTATTTACTTCCAGATGAAGGTTGGACAGCTGATGCTGGCTTATGAAGTCACGTCGGATTTGGGCACTGCTCGAGTGTGGTCTGCCTGCCTGGTGCTGCAGATCAGAGGAGTGCTCTTGCAGATGGCCTCCACATCTGAGTAACTTGCATCCTCCTGGTGGAGGCTTCCCATGACTGTATTTAGCATCCTCCACTGACACACCATAACCTGAGTCTGTAGGCACTCAGTGCAGCACATAGGGCCCATGCATTTAACTCAGCGTTTTTGGGGTTTAATTATGAGGTACAGCAAGGAGAGAGTGCCTCTACTGGAGCCATTTCTATTTGGTTAGTAGCACCCTAATGTTTTCCAGAATCACAAAGGGAAATTGGAACCTTACATTTCACTTGACTAAAACAGAAATCTGAACAGCTTGAAGATAAAATTTTAGTCAGACTGCTCAAAATTATTTGGTTTTCAAATTAAAAAAAAGCAAACCAAAACAAAAACCACTTTACTACAAAGTAGGCATGAAGGAAGAAAAGGTAATTTTTTTAACTCTTCAAGGTTTTAGCCTGGTCAGACAAAATATGAATGCAGACAGGACACTGTCCAAAGCTTTACAGCATGCTCAAGGAAAACCTAATCTGCTGAAATTGTCAATGACAGCTTCCTAGACAGTTTAGGACCAGCACCCCTTCCTCCTCTTTTTCAAACTGATAGCTGTTTCTGGTAAAGAATCATATTTGCCTTCCTAGCAATCCTGTTTCCCTTGGCTTCCTGGCTGTCCCTTTTCTACCTCTGCAATTGCTATGTCAGTGCACATTGCAGAGTATCCTTCTTGTTTCTCTTCAGGTTTGTGAGCATCCCCCATGCTCTGCTCTCTCTTCTTCCTCTTACCTGTATTGAATCTTATCAGCAAAAATTATTCAACTAATAATTCAATGGATCTGCTTATCCTCCTCAGACCATTACACTCCTGTCCAAATGAATACCTCAGCCTGTCTCTCTGACACCTCTTTACTCATGCTGACCCTTCTGTTCAAGATCAATACAGCAAGAATTAAAGTCTTAATAATTTCTCCCTGAGTGCTCACTCCATATTATTTGCTCAATAAGGATGGACTGCACCATCTTTCCTGTCCTTCAGGTCCATGATTTAGGTATCATTTTCGCCCGTGGGCACTCCCTTTTGAGCTATATTTAAGTCTTGTAGATTTTTCCCTGTACAATATCTAAAAGCTTTCCTCATCCATTCACAAACTCTGGATGTCTCCTAATTCTTAGCCTCTCAGTCACTACAGTGCATTACCACTTGATGTTCTCCCTAGCCTGTAATGTAACCTTGTCCTCTGTGTGTCCACACAAAATCTGCTGCAAAGATCCCTTTTCCTGACCAGCATTTTAACCTTGAAGCTTTCTCTTGGCCTCTTTCTGTCTCTCTCTCCTGTCCCCTTACTTCATTTATCCACTCAAACATGGATAAATGCTTTGGTGTTTGTGACAGGTCAGTCATAGCCTGTCTGTCCCCCATGCTGAAAATGTCAACCTTCACCTTATAATTAATGATGTGAGTCTAATCATGTGCCTGCTCAAGTCAAAGAAGCACCTTTGTGCCGTTTCCAAAGTCATCCCCTGTGCTTGCGACAGACTCCGAGAAAACATCCCCAGAGTTAGTCTTGTCTGTATTTGTATCACTCTGAAGTTTTCTGCTTTGATGCAGTGCCCACAAAATGGTGTCAAAGTGCAGTGCCAAGACCACTGCCTCGCACACTGGCTCTCCTGGCTCCTTTGTAGTCCCCTTCCTACCAGTTGTTTCTTGCCAGGCTCTTTGGGATGATCATGACTAGGGCACCTACGCCCTAAGATAAAACAAAACCATTACTACCCTTCCTTATTGCAAATCCCACAGAGGTTGTGATTCTCCTCCCCCTCCAACCCTCCCAAGCTTTGGTCTCTAAAACAAAGGTGAGATAAATACATTCATCTGCTCAGAAGTCATGGTAATCTAGTCCTCATTACCAATCATGGGATAAAGTCAGAGGAGGCAGAGATTATGCATTCGTATCTCCTGTGCAGGTAAAACAATGATCTTCATTGTTAATGAATTGAATAAAAACCTAAAGGTAGAAAACATTTATGAAAAGTTCTCTCTACACATTACCTTTAGAGGTACATTTGAACACAGGATCATATATTGTAGGTGGACAGGCAAAGAACAGAAGGCAGCTGATTTGGCCAAGATTCCCTTGTGTCCACTGAACTACTGTTGCAGTAATTTGTTTTTCTACTTCATAGTTCAATCTCCTCCTGCTTTTTGGTGTCATAAAAATCCAGCAACTGTGGCAATCTGCACAATGCATGCTATAGCCTTGTGCTCACATACCACAAATTCAGCATTCTGGATTCATTCGTGACTCAGATTGGAGTGGAAAATAGCTTGGGATGGCACAAGCCCTTGATTAAAGCTTTAGGGCCAAATCAACAACAGCTGAGGATCCAGCCCATATGGCCTGAGATCTTTCGCTGTGTAAAGGCTGCAGGAATGGGCCCAAATAGCTTTGGTAATTAGCAAATATCATATAAAATAGATTGAAAGTCTTTGGCAGGGAGCACATATTGAGTAACATTTGAAAATTATTCATAGCATATTAGATACTTCTTTAGAGATAAAACTCAATGGCATAACAATAATTTAGGAGGGGCAACTGCAGTCTATTACACAACCAACAACAGGCAAACACTTTCTTGGATCAATCAGTATTTTACAGCTACCTTTAGACAATGTTACAAAGGGCAGAGGTGACCATCTAACACCTGGGACTTGATCCTACAAGAGGTTCTGCCTCTGCAGAAGCACCCTGGCACCTGGTGGCATCTCTTTAGCCCTGTGTGTGGAGAGCTGATGCTCTTGGGTAGGAGGTGCATGTCACCCTGTATTCCTCAGTGCCTTGGTCACTCAAGAACAACCACACCACCACCCAAGGACATTCATGGAAGCAGGACTCAGCCTGCTCCTATCTGGATTCACCAATTTTCACACCGTGTGGAGCAGTAAACAGTAACACAACAATTAATCACCCTGGTGTAGCCCTAAGAGCTCCTTTCACAGATTACAGTAAGCAGCAGGCAAAGGGGAATAAATCATTTTTCATGCAAACTCTGAGGAATGGCATGTTAGAAAACCACTCTTGATAAAAATCTAATGAAAATGTAAAACATCGCAGTGCAGTCTCCTGGGTAGAGTCAAGATCATATTAAACCCTTGAGAGACAGCGGCCAGGGATTTCAATGGGAATCAAGAGACAGTTTTCCCAGTGTGAGCTTGTTAACCTGATACAAAGACATGATACTGATTTGATGGCTTTGTCTCTTTCACTGCTTCCTTCATGCAGCCTACTTTTAATGTAATAATTTTCCATTAATTTAGTTAAAGGCTTTATTCACCAGAACAAAACCTTTCTTTTTTTTCCTAAAAGCAAATGCTGTTGAAGTGCTGAGAGCACAATCCAGCAAGAGGAGTGTCACAAGCAGAGCAAGTTTCTTGTCATTGCATTTACAGGAGTTTTTCAAGAATACTCAAGTGACTAAAGCCACTCTCCCATTCGTTTTTAAAGTTCCCTGTGACTGGATTTTAATCATTTTGAAATCAGCCCTCTTGCTAAGACACTGTGATCCATTAATCTCAGGACATTGTCAATAACCAGTAACCATTTTCACATATTCATTAGGATTTACCTGCTGGTGGCTTTATGAAAGGTGGTGGAATTAATGGGACTATAATAGGTACATTCCCGTGATCCTTCGACCCTGCTGGTGAGTCTGACAGTCCATTTCCTGTGGCAAGCCCTGGGTAGCTTGGGTTTATATTGTACGGTGAAATAACACTGTCCTCAGGTAATTTTGGTTTTGGCAAAGAATTTTCTGTAAAACACAAAGAACACATTGAACAGTATGACACATACATTTCTTAAATGGCTCTACACACTTTCACCGATCTCTTCATTAAATTACTTACCCTAATATAAGAATGGTGCACAAAAAGCCCAGATATTTTCCCTTTTAAAGACAATGAAACTTTCCAGTAATCTTCAGAAATGCTCAATTTTTTTTCAAAATCAAACTCACACTTTCTTTTTGCAGAAAGTAAAAGGTGGGATTATATTGTCACGAGTATCCCTGGTATGCCTGATTTAGCCAACAGCACCTTACTCTTGCACTTCATTGCTACTGTTTGCATGGTGATCACACTTGGTGTACTGTGACTTCACCAGTACAAGGAGCATGAAATGAAACAAAAAAGAATTCCTATTCTCCATAAATAATATGAGTAGTAATAACGAAAAGGTTTTAAAGAAAGGAACAAAATAGTGAAGTCACAGCAAAGTGTGCATAAAATAATGACAGTTATTATTCTAATTCTTCAATCCCAAATCACCTCAGGATTCTTATTTGTAGGAATTTCTCTAACACACCTCAGCCATGGGGCACAACTTAATTCTTATTACTGCCTCTTCTCCCATCTCTCAGAACAAGAAGACTTTTTTCCCCTCCCAAAAACTTCATACACCAAAAATGTCTACCTGTCATAGGCATTTGACATCTACAGTACATAAAACATATGATTTGTATCATGTGCCTACAGTAAAAGTATGTCACAAATTTCATCAAGCACAGACTGGAGCCAGCAATCATTCAGTAAAAGATGTATTTATTAAAACAGAAATAAATTAAGTGCATTACTACACAGGAACAAGTTTCTTCAAAGGTAGCTTAATGACATTACGTTTTCAATGAAAACTAAATATTGATCACCAATGTTGTTATAGAACTAACAAGCTGTAAACATTCAATTTTAACACAATTAGGTTGTTTCACCTTACCTCTAATTTTTTGCCCTTTTTTCTATCCATCTGTCCCTCAGCACTGGTCTCTGGAGTCAGTACCCATTGCAACATTTACTGACTACAGTGCTGCTGCTGCTGCTGCCTATCAGAAAGAAAACCTAAACACTGTGAAAAGTCGCAGTCCATGTGGAGCTGGAATTTCTTCTCTCTACCTCACCTTTGATGAACTCCTGTTGGATTAGTCAAGATACAGCAATTTTCTACTCTTCTCCTCATTCTGATGACAAGCCCCTATCCACTCCCTGAGACTAAGGAGTCAGAAAGCAAAAACTGAATGACTGAAGAAACCAACAGAACTCATCCGTTACACTTTGAATCACAAAGATTCAGCAATGTCTCAAACAAATTCCATCCACAGAAAATTTCTACCACAGTGCAGAAGGCACTATAGTACAAACATGGATGAGAAGCCTTTTGTGAACATTCACACTTGTTCCTGCATGTGTGAATACGCCAGTTTAAAATCTTTCAACATTTTAAAAAGTTGTAGGCCAACCAGCCTTAGTATGGGAAGCAAAAAGGTTCCTTAAAGCCACCCTGCTAAGAAAGTGCTCCCTCCTTTCTCCAGCTGTGAGTAGTTTATTGATAGCACAGGTACACAACTTTCAACTGACACACAAAAGGCATTATTTGTGAAGATATACATCCATATATAACAATATATCAATATACCAACAGCAAATTTGTTAAGTGACTTTCCTCATAGACTATTGGCTTCCCTGCACCACAAGGTACTCTCAGATATTTTTATGTAAAGCAACCAAGACACAAGCAGCAGCACAGGCTTCACAAGCCACACCAATTCAGACAGGTTGATTAATCCTTCTATTAATCCTTCTGTACATGAACACAGAAACACGAGGTCTCGTTACCTTTGAGAACAGAAATGTGCTGGCGGCTTTCCCCATCTGCTGAGTAGTTCCTGAATTCAATATCTTCTCCATCTTTCAGTTCTACCTTATCATAACCATACCAGCCAAGGAGCTCATTCATAGTGTTTTCAGCAAAGTTCTGAAAGAGAAAAATTACCTACTTATTTATGTAATCAATAACCATTTGGAAGGAAGGGAGGACTGCATAAATCGAACCGTATCTGTGCTACATGAGGAAGTGTCAGGTTTGGCCCACCTCCTCAAAGACTAATGTTCATTTCATAACTCAAGTGCATAAAGTGAAATGCATTTAAATCTCCAACTGGCACATGTAATTATGACAGAGACTCATATGTCTGCAATTTAAAGAAAATGAAAAGGAGAGTTATTTATGACTTCTGCTCTGACATTCAATGTCAGAAATATTTTAACATACATTCCTCACACAAACTTGTCTGTGTTGCCATAAAATATTTAAGACTGCAGCAAGAGAATAACAGAAAACCAGGATTTTTTTTTCAACCAGCAGTTAATCAATCTTACTGCGCTACAGTCTTTTCAGCTGGAGCAGGTCACTGACACAATTACAGTTCCTTGAGGTGCCCATGAACCAAATCAAATAAAATCACAGCAGACATTTTTCCTCAGTTATAAGCCCTAGCATAGCTGAAGCACTTAAAGATTCTTCACTGTGAAAGCATTTTACCATCATTTTTCATACAAACATCTCTTATATTTGTTTAAGAAAACCTTTCTCAATGCTGCCGTATTTATTTTCAAACCTATTTCCAAGCAGCTATGTGGTTATATTTTATGTTTGCATGGAAATGCAAAGTATGGAACATGACTGTCATAACCCTCAATTTCTATTAAAAATATGTCGTCCAGGTCATGAGGCAAAAGTATTTCTGCAGAAAATGCTCATTACTGGGCCAGGAGATTTAGTGGAGTAAGTTAAGAAATCTGCAGCCAGGCAACAAAGCTTTCTGAAACCAAATAGTGCCACAGAGCTCTGCAGCTCACAGATTTAGGAAACTACCAAAGGAAACCAGCTAATGAATTATTGTGATGGCAAAGATCAGTTTAAAGTAATATGACAACTGCAAGTTGAAACAAAAAAGCCACACACAGAGCCTTTCTCTTTGATTTTTGCATTTTTTTTATTAACACACTTTTAAACCAAATTCCAAACTTCAAACTCCTCCAAGACTTCTAAAATAATGCTTCTGATAAGCACCATCTCCCAGGACTCTGGCAAAGAAATAAGGGGAATACAACACCAATTCAAAACAAATGGTACATGTCAAATTTGCAGGTTGCCAGATTTTGTCTAGTAACTGCTTTAGCTTAATTTTTGAGTGGGAGAAAGTCTAATGATAGAACACAGCAATTCTCCAGTCATTTAAACAAATAAATAAAATTAATCAGATGATAATTGCTTTCAAATTCAAAGCTACAGCAGGCACTGTGCCCCAGAACCTCGGAGCGCTGCACTGCTCCTGGCTCATTCATCACACCACATTACATAGGTGTTCCTGTCACTCAGGGAGCGCTGTAAAGCAGCTATAAGCAATAAACACAAGCAATTTGTACTCTTCCAAGAGTATCATCTGTGCAATTATGCTACAAACACATTTCTGGAAGAGAAAACCCAAAACAAAACCCCAGAGCAGACCCCTGAAACAGCCATTTCCTTTTGGTTTTTCCCCGTTGCATTTTCACCTTACCATCTGACGAAGTCACAGGCTGTTCTGTGCAGCCCCAAATTCCTGGAAGATACTCCATCATCCCACCTCTGCATCTAGACTCAGCATTATAAGTATGATATCTGAACTATGCCTCTACTACAGTTTTCAACAAGTAAAATGCAGTGTAAATGTGGCTAACAACTACCTAACTTATTTGAATGATGCAGTGTTGTGTTGTGTTTTAAATACTAGCAAAAATGGGGGAAAATTTTTCCAAAAGTTGTTTTTCATCGTTTTTTTCGGTTTGGGGTTTGTTTTGGGTTTTTTTTAGCTTTTTAGAAAACTTCTCTCTTAGCAGTGAAGAATCCCAATGCACTCACCCTGTTTGTAACCTTTGGGAACCCAATAACAAAATTAACCCGGACCTGGGGAGTTGAATCTCACCATTCCAGCTCACCCAAAATGATCTAAAAGGGCCCGGGGAGGCCCAAAGGCAAGGTCTGCCAGCTTCCCTTGCTTTGCTAAATTTCAACTATGGAAAGACAACCCTAGAGACTAATCTAGCAAGGTAGAGACCAATTGAGAGAGTCTTACTGACTTAAACCCCATGCAACCAAATTAATTGAGTAGATCTAAATTTGCCTCCTGTGGATGCTTTGTGTTTTAGTTGCACTGCTGATCAACTCAGACAATGAATAATTTCTAATTACTTGTCAAGGAATACGTAAGCAAGGCTGTATATATGTTTGTTTTTTCCTGAATGTTCATACATGTGTCTGTCCCTTCAGAATGTAGTCAAAATGATGGTTGGGTTTGTAATGGCACCAAATTTAAGTAACTTTCACATCTCATTTAAACTATCCATGATAAGTGATGCAACAAAATGGAACATTCATGCTGACAAAAATACATTGTATTTCAAAATCCCACATCACAGAGATTTGACTCTTTTATAGAATAGTAAATCAGTGGGGTCTTTTCTACTAACTGCAGTGAGAGTACAATGAGGTTGCATGTCAGCAGTAACAAAAGCAAGCACCTTTTCAACACTGATTTCCCAAAAAGAGTGTCTTGGATTTAAAAAAATAAAAGAAAGAAAGAAAAAGAAGCAAAAACCAATTAAGTCTTTGTCCTTCAAAATTTATCTTACCTACTACAATGCTGCAGGTCACCCTTAATACCATTCTCTCAGTGGCTAACAGCCAGAGCCTCTTTACATCACACTTCATACACAGCAAACAGAAAGCATGACCCCATCCTCAGCAAGCTGAGTGTCAAACCTGAGAAACGTTATTTTCCACACAGACTCTCTTGCATAGATGGGCATCCAAAGAACAACAACACTACCTTCCCTCAGACTCCTGATTACAACACCATTTGCAGTGGTCTCTAATGCCCTGACAGTTGAGATCATGCTGAAGCTGCTGCTCTGAAGCTGACCACTATTAATTCATTCTTTTCATGTATTTTCCCTTCTTCCATTTCAATGATAGACACAATACACATGGATTCAAGACACGGTAACAAGATGGGATTTGTAAAGACCAGTGGCAATAGCCAAAACACAAATTATGAGATGAGATAATTTTTCTCTATGTAAATGCAGGCAAGGGGGGAAAGAAGAAAAAGAAAAATAAGAGACAAAGACCAGTTTTTGGTGAAGCTAAGGAAAGGAAGAAAGCAAATTAATACACAACCTGTACAGAACCTCACTGAAAGATATACAAGTTCCAAAAGCTTAGTGAAAGGAAGGGTGATGATTGTAACAGTGAGGCTTGAGAAAAGCAGGAATGTGGACTCAACATTGGTGCAGGAAAGCAGAAGCAGCAGTGAACAAGTAGGCTAGATAGGAGCCAGCAGAACTGCAAGATAATAGACCTGACAAAGACCAGGGAGGAGATGTGAAGGCAAGTGTGGATGACCAGATGAAGGATGTGAAAGGAGCTGCATTTCAAAGCTTCTGCAGGAACAGGACAGCGGAGGCATTAAGCTAGTCCATGCTTCTTTCAGACTCATTCTCCAAAAGGATGAGGAGTGTCTGCAGGATGAGGCTGCCACCCCAACCCCACAGCTGTGCCAAAGGGCAGGGATGATGAGAAAGAGTAGCACAGAGAGAAAACCTTGCTCATAATCAATAAAATCCCAGGTCAGCAATCACACTGCTAAGCTGGGATCCTTCCACCCACTCAGCCCAAGGGGAACACCCCTGCAGGGACCCACAGATTTCATTGCAAATGTACAACACAGAGCCGAACTTCACCCAGGTGGGGAGGCAATGCTCAGTCCCCTGAGGCCACCCACAGCCTGGGTCAGCATCCAAGCTGAGAAGACAACCACAGAAACCCCATCCCACGTCCTTCTGTGCTGGTTCTGCCACACCATGCACCAAGCAGACAAGTTTTGGAGACCACAGTGGACACATCAATCCCCTCTGCAGCTGCCAGCACACCCAGGCACTTGGTCAACATCCCATAGGAGCCAAACCTCCTGCTCTTCTCTAGCTGACAGAGCACCATTGCAGCTGCTGAACTGCCAGAGCATTTGCAATGGCTGTGGCACAACCAGCTCATCCCTGCCAAAGAAACTGGCCAGAAAACACCCCAGTGGCCCCAGTCACACACCACAGCCAAAGCCCCTCCTTCCCAATAGATGGCAATTCAGCTTTTGCCCACTGGTAAGTCCCAAACCGTGTATCACCACTGTGGGGCAATGTGCAATTTAAATGTTTTAACTGTGTGATTTCTCTGTTCTTGTACTACACAGAAATATCTTCCCTACTGGAAGAGCCACGATAAGTAACTGTTATGTTCATTGGTATTTCTACTTGAATTTGCTTCCTATTCCTCTGAAAGATGAAGAAGAGTGTGTTGACTCGCTAGACTGTGGTTTTCCTCCTTTCTGAGTCTGACTTATATGCTAGGCAGTAAAAATATAATCACATTTATTCCCACTTTAGGATTCATTTCATCGTAACAGTACACCTACAGTTTGATTTTTTTACATTACAAAGCATCATTTCCCCAAATCTTTGCTAATTAATACACTCTCAAGCTATGCCACGCATCTCTTTCCATCTTAGATCTCTTGTCTTTCCTTCTCTATGAAATTTATTCACAGGGGGCAAGGCCTGGCTTCACCAAATGAGGCCTGGCAAACATGGAGGCAGGAAACACAGGGGAGAAGGAGTCTGTCAGACTCATTTTCTTCTAGGTTTTACTGCTGAATGCTTATTTCAGATCTGGGAGGAAGCACAGTGGCTCCATTCCATTTCCTTGCCTGCATAACCCACTCGGTGCAGAGCCCCACAAATTCACTTTTCACTTTCACTGCATCAAGGAAATAAAAATGTTTCTATAGGCACAATACAAACTTGGATCTTTTTTTCCAGCCCTCACATTCTTTGCCTGTATATGTTGTCGCCATAATGAATTCTATGGTTAGACCTTTACGCTATCAGAACGCAGAATTCCATGATGCTTTACTTTCCTTTGCCCTCTCCTGTACATTTGGTTCTGTATCACCCACGTTGTTTGGGGAAGCACTATCTCTGCAGTGCCCTGCCAGGTGGGGCTCCCTGTGCAGACAGGCAACCCCTTTGCAGCCATCCCACCAAACTCCTCCCACGGAGACTCCGCAGAAAAACCTTGGTCTCCTGAAATAATACAGTTGATAAAGTCTGTCTGCTTTTCCACTTCCCCAAAGACATTTTTTGCTTTTCAGGAGAGAAGGGAGGAGTTTCCTTGGAATCTTCCGAGCGCTCTGAGCAAACTGGCTCTCTCCAGGCGCAGGGCTGCTAAGCCTGCTTCACCGCTTTCCTCCTTCTGACAGTAGCACTTTCAAATGCCAAATAGGGACCATTTAAACACTAAACTGAAAGATATTCTGATGAGTTTACTATTAAATGATAACAGATGGGGCTGCCCTAAGCTTTAGGCACCAGGAACAAAGCCCAATTTTAGATACAAATTAGTTATTGAGAATATTTATAGACAGCAAACTCCTTGGGCACATGGAGCAGCCCTGTAAAATTACAACGCAAATTAATTGCTTACCTTTCAACTGCTAGAGACACATGCATACACTGTCTCATCTGTGCAGGAGAACTTCAGTGCAATTCAGCACTGGATGTAACCTCAATTCACAGCATTGCCGAGCACCTAGCTATCCCTCCTGAGCAGCACTGCTTCCTGGCAGCAGGATGGCAAATGGAAATAAGCTGAGGAGAGATGGATGGGGGATCCACCACTATGCCTCGACAAGCGCTTTCATCAAATAAACTTTTAAAAATATTTTGGTCTTAAAATAGTAGTGGGTTCCCTGATGACAACAGGTTTGGATCTATGAGGTGTTCTCTTATTCACCAACAAGTGAAAAATGGCACCAAACTGAATTTCAGAATAACTATCTGCTTTTCTTCCAAAGCGGGAGGTGAATGCTACCTCTGTGAGAAAAACTGGAAAGTATTGTCTGAAGGAGGACGGAGGACAAAGGAAAAAATAACTGGAAAATAAGAAAGAGTGGCTGTAAAGGTCACAGTGTAACAAAACAGTTCCTTGTGAATATATTTTTCATTGAAATGTAATATCAGAAAACTGTGCAGAGTCATGTACCTTTTGCACACAACATTGTATCAAATTAAAATTTGCTGTAACCATCGTGTACATTAGGCTAGCAATAACAAAAATGTAACTCAATATCTGGCATAAGGGAAGAGCGGGCAACCTGAATATCCATCCAGTCATGTTAAAACCAAGCTGTGACACTACTGCTGGAAAACACCAAAGCAAGCAGCTAGGTGTTGTGATCCTTCTCAAGTAAATATCTGACTGTATCAAACAGCAAATCTCATAGGAAGTCTCTGTGATGAGGTAATATTATTGCTCATTCATAGTGCCTTGAATTTGCTGTACTTAAAATAGACACTTGTACCAATGGCCTTTTTATTATCCAAAGGAGGGGAAAAAAAGAAATCACATATACACCAGTCCTTTTTCTTTCTGCTAGCAAAGGGAGGCAATTCAATCCAACATGGGCTGAAACCTGAGTAGGTCACTGTACACCATGATAAAATTCCCTAACCCCAGAGCCAAATTTCCCTGAGGGGGCCCTCCTACTTCTCCTTTACTTTCCAACTGACTTTTCCATTCCCTCTCTCGTCTTTTCCTCCCCTTCATCTCTTTCATTTCCCCTACCTTAAAGCCTTGATATCTGATCTGCTGCTGATACTCAAGTTACAGTTTTTACAGCTTAGGCTGTCTATTGCTGTATACATTCCTTTCTTTCTGCTCTGCCGTGATTACTTACCAGAGCTTATTTTACACTGGTCCAGATGAAAGCAGTTCAGATGAAGGGAAACAGTCAGCCTGTTTGAACATTACAGATACAAACCTACACAAGGGCACATTGTGCTCCCTCTGTCATTTCACTGCAAACATTTTGCACGCTGAAACCAATTTGTTACATTATTACATATTCTCTGGGTTTATTAAGAACAACTAGACATCTTTATTCATCAGTAAAGAAAAAGGGTAAATGATCGCCCCAGGATTTTAACTTTCTCAACCAGCCAAAAATTCAAACTACCTTTTTTTCCTCCCCCCTCTTTTTCCCCTTCTTATAGGTGATAGCAGCCTCCTGTCCCACTAAAAATGCACAGCATATATAGCATTGTTTACATTGAAAGGTGTGCTGTGGAAGGTTCTGCCATCCGCTGTCTCACTCTCAACCAGGAATTCCATGGGTTCAAAATGCCCTTTCTACCCACCTTCAGTTTTTAAGTCAGCTGAAATCTTGAGGTTCCTAACCTTAAGCAGTTACCAATGATTAAAAAAGAGAAACTCTCTACACGAAGGTTAATGCCAGTGCTTAATACCAAAGCATTAGTTTAAAATTGTGTAATTTTTCTCCTTCACACAATGTTGTTTTTGTTTCTTCCTCACCCTTTCAGACAAACATCTGTTATACTGTAGAAGAACAACTATCTCCCAAACCGCTGAGTGTGCCTGCAGCCAAAGTAAACAAAACAAACCCAGAGGATCCAGCACAGTCAGCCTTTATATCCAGCCAGGATAACATTTCACATGTTTTGATTAAAATTAGCTAATTTGTAATTCTAGAACCTATGAAACTTAAAAGCTGCAATCCATATAGATCGCATTAGGCGATGCTCTGAGGGGCCAATGCCCTGTGCTACAGACCTCTGCAGTCTTCAAAACTATGTGGGATTACAATGAGCAATGACTCTCCGGTGGCTGCACAGAGCCCTCTCCGAAAATAGGATGTGTCACATATCTCACAAAGAAAGACCCCACTCCTCTGGACTTGCAAGCTACTACAGTTTGATTCCAAAGAGATGCACCAACACATTATCTTGTTCATGACCCTAATACTACTCTTGTCCACATTTACACTTGAAGTGCACGCAGAACCGTGTACGCACTCATTACGCAGGCAGCAGGAGCAAGAACGCCTGCCTTTAGGCAGGAAAGGGCACCTAGACGAAATTAGTGGTGTGCAAAAGAGGGGAGAGGGGAGGGGACAATGCATTCCCTTTTAATTTTACACTGGGAGATCAATGTTCCGGAAAGCAAAGGTATTTTCACTCGGCATCATGCATATTTATACACTCGCCTCTATAGTATACATTCTGTGTGAACGAGTGACATTTTCCAGGCAGTGTTCCACTTACAATCAGTCTTTTAATAAATGACATATTCAAATTTAATCTCAGCAGCTTTATCTCGTAGCCAGACTATGCTGTTTTAGTCACTTTATCTGCGCATTTAACAACAAGTTCAGCAGAAGTCTAGCAATACATTGTTACCAACTTTGGGGAATTAGAGACATCAAACAAACAGACATGAAACAGACGTGGAAAACAGGCGCGAAAAAATAAGACCGGTCAAGCCTGGAACAGCGACCTAATGATAAAAGAAGTTCCAAAATAGCGGATTTGTGCCATCGCAGCCATCCCAACATCTGGAGCGGCCGCCAGCGCACAGCTAGACTGGCAGCGGTTCCTATCGGGCAGGACAGCCCTCCGCGCGGTAAATACACTTCCATCAAAAGCAGCCCTCGGACAAGCCACCTTCCAGAGACACCTCTGCGCTGCCATGAACCGCGGAGCGAAGCGGTACAGCAGAGCAGGAGGCGAGAGGGAGAAGGAGAGAAAAGGGGTCTCGGCGCTGAAGTGCGAGACTGATGCACGGCTCAGACCGCAACGTTTCACTTTGACAATTTAATTACACAGTTGCAGCTGGCTGCTGAAAAAAGGACAGAAATACAGTGCTTAAAAGAGATCCCTTTCTTTCCTAACTTTAAGGGCTTCCCAGCTACCTGAGGGGGTGGCTAAAGAAAGAAAGAGGGGGAAAAAAATTAAAAAAAAAAAAAAAGCTCATCACTGGCACTGGAGGAGCTTAAAAGCCCAACGAGAGTGAGTTATTTTTAAAAAATAAATAAAGCTGGTCAATGAACAGGATTTGCAGCCTGTGAATTCGTCTCTGTTTGCAGCCCAGGAGGCGGAGTTGAGACACATTCAGTGCATCCTACAAAAA